>PVJI01013599.1:36279-47335 GCA_004026765.1 Micronycteris hirsuta
GACATAAAACAGCTTAATGGCGCCAGGACATAAAATTTCTGCAGGAGGAGTGATGCATCCAAATGAGGGTAGTTCCTCAAGCACAGGGCAAGCTCATTATAAAGAATATCGCTTTTGAAACGCTCACAGGCACTGACCCTCAGGCCGCTGTGGAACGAAGAGGACTGCCTGCTAGCTAGTCTTTCAGTTCCCCTTAGCCAATGTAAACCGGGCCCATGATTTTTATGCACACGGGCACTAGCACCCTTCTGTTATTTTCCGAAAAACAATAATAGCAACACACTGTCACCAACTCAAAGCTGGCCAGGTTGTGCATCAGTCAAAGAGCCTTCGCTCTGGCCTGGTTGGTGCCCCACGATTCTCCCTCCCATCAAAGTGCCTGTGGACAGATAGGACCCAAAAAAACAAATGCAAGTCGGTGTCCTGACTACCAAGCAACTTCTATAAAAATGTCCCTGGGAGTTGAGTTTTTTCACAAGACTGGTTTGTGAAAAATCAAGCAAGTTAAAATCATCAAGTAAAGTGAGGTGTGTATGTGTGTGACTGGTGAGGCTTACATACAGTTTGGTCCTGTTCCTCAGCATATTTGGCTTGGGATGGTAGGTTGAGCTGGCAGAGCTAGAGTCGAAGAATGGAGGTGGCTCCGTCACCACAGATGATTTCCCTGGGTATTTGAGAGCTTCAACAAGAAAACTTCAGAGCAATGGTTCTCAACCAGGGGTGTTTTGCCCCCTGGTAGGAGGCAATTGTATGGGTACATTTTTTGGTTGGGCTACTGGTGTCTAGTGAGTAGAGGTTAGACATGCTGCTAAACATCCTACTATGCCCAGGACAGCCCCCGACAACAAAGAAGTACTAGCCCACAGTGTCAATAGGGACAGTACACTTTCTTAGAGTAGAAATCTCTGATTTCTATGCAGTTTTCCAGACCTAATGGTGACTGAGTATACTTGACGATCCCAGGGAGGAGGAAGAGTCAGTTGTTTCTGAAGAAGAATAATAGACAGGGATCATAACTCTTGACTTCCTTCCCAGAATATGCTTCCAAAGATGACCACAGGGACTTCGCGGGAGAACTGGAGGTTCTCTGCAAACTTGGGCACCACCCAAACATCATCAATCTCTTGGGAGCATGTGAACATCGTGGTAAGATGCTCTTTTCCTGTCTTTCCTGACCTTTTTTTTTACTTGAAACAGGCACATTCCATATTGGAATTAGGAAAGATATTTACCTACTTTTTAAAGTTACAGTTTCAATCTGAATGACTAGTCCCTTTATAGATTGTGCTGAGGTTCAGCCTTGTTGAGGAGGTAGGACCTACGGCTGGATCATTTGCCCTCTGATGTGGTTCAGCCATCACTGCCCAAAGTCGCCCTGGCTCCTACATGCCCCATGTCTGCTAATCCAGGTTTGCTCAGCCACTGCTGCCAGGTAGACTGGAAGAGTCCTTGGTGCCAGGAAGAGTGAAGTGCATTGGCTCTTGTTAATTGTCTCTCCTTTCATTTCCCTATCAGACTCAAGCAGCTGATATTCTGAATGTTAAATCCACGAATGCCAACAATCTAGTGTAATATGAAAGCATTTACCATAATACTTAGGGAAAATAAGAATAATATCCTTATATCTGATAGCGGTTTGTTATTTCCAACTTGCCCAATTTCCCGTACAATTACTTGAGGCTTTACAACTATCCTATGTTGTACATACTCTTAATGTTCAACTTGAATTATTAATTCAAATATTTATTGAGTACTTCTACTGATTATTAATATGTTATTAATTGAATATTTACTGAGGCATTGACCTCTGCATGCAACCTGGGTTTGTATTTTGGAATCTATGCTTAAAATTAATTTCTCGTGGAAAAGTTTTCTCCTACAAAAAAGCTCCACAAAGTAATTCTTTACAAACTTGACAGCCTCTTGTTGACTTTACAGCACAAAACCAACAATAGAAAAGAGACTATTTCCTTTTCCTCAATTTATTAAACTAAAAATACTGGTAAGGCAAACAATATATCATTCTGTGATCTAATAGGGTGTAATTCCGAAAGTCAGATCACGTCCCTTACATTAAGTAGTGAAGTAATGACATTTATCTTGGAGGCCTTTCCTGAAAACAGGAATCAGCATGGGGCAGCAATAAATGAAAGCTAAAGAAATAATAATAACCAACAACAGAAAAATATATATCTTTTAAAATGTTGCTCAATCATCACGTTAAGGTATGATTGGTTGGTTCCTAACATTTCTATTTCAGTAAATAACTGAGAAAGCACATGCTAACGGAACAGTAGGATTCACTGCTAGAGGTTGTTGCTGTTGTTTCAGCCAGAGTTTCAGTTTCTTAGGATAGCTTTTCAGTTCAGAAGCACTCAACGTTTTAAATTTACAAAACAGTGTATAAAATAATTTACCTTTAAAAGATAGTAAAACCACTCTACTTTTCACTGGCTCTAACCATCCATGTTTTATCGAAAAAAGGTTACTTTTTATTAAAAGAAAAAAACAATTTGTAATAAAAATAAGACAATGGATCAAAATGTGTTTTTAAAACTGTTGTTTTATTTGTTCCCGCGAGTTTGAGCATTCTGGTTCTGTAAGTGCCGCTGACCCTGGACTCTGCAGCCCAGTGACCTAATCAGGATGTGGTGACTTAGGGTGGGTTGGCGGGTGGAGCGGAAGGCAGGGGAGGGTAAGTTGTCTGTGTGGGTTCTTCAGCTATGGATATGTAATCACCATTTGTTTTGTTGTTGTTGTTATTCATTTTTTATTTTTTTAAATAACCTCAAGAAAAGCAGAGAGAGCATGGCTGACTCATATTTGGTTCTTAATCCGTATTAAATAAAATGCAATGTAAGGTGACGTGGACTAGCTGTCTTACCAGAGCCCCTGCAAGCGAACGCTTTGACTTACTGCGCCTGTCAGTGCGGAGCAGGCGAGCGCACTCAGGGACTCCTCGTGCTCGTGCGCGTGTAGTGGGAAAGGGGCGGGGCGGGAAAGAGGGGACCTTGAGTCCCAGTGGGGCACCTTCAAGTACTGCAGGAGCGGGTCACTTCGCTTCCTGCTGTCCCCAGCGTTCTCGAGGTTGGCCTAAATAAATTACTTTGAAATAAAATGGAGTTTTATAAGCAATTCCCAAGGACCAGAGCACTTCAGCAATTTCAAAGCGTTTTCGGTCTATTGGTTCGGGGGTGTCTCTCCCTGTCCCCACAGGCTACCTGTACCTGGCCATCGAGTACGCCCCCCACGGGAACCTCCTGGACTTCCTGCGCAAGAGCCGGGTGCTGGAGACCGACCCTGCCTTCGCCATCGCCAACAGCACCGCCTCCACGCTGTCCTCCCAGCAGCTGCTGCACTTCGCCGCGGACGTGGCCCGGGGCATGGACTACCTGAGCCAGAAACAGGTTTGTGGTGCAGCAGCTGCTTTGGACATCTTTCCTTTGAAATTCTTTCTAAAATCACTTTCAATTTGTACATTTTTTTTTTCAGTCAACCTCTCTTCTTTAATTCCTCATATAATCTCCCTCATTTAAATCTTTTTGTTAATATTCCATCTATTGATATAGACATTAATGGTCAACACTGACAGTATGTTTATATAGTAAATCTCATCATATGTATTTGATGAGGTGCCTTAACCCATCTTAGTCCAAATAATGCTCAATAGCAGATGATTTACATGGCAGCAGGAAAATTTAATGACTTGTTTGTTTGTTTGAAATGCTTCTCCCAAGATTTCTCAGAATCCACTAACTGATGTTTTACAGAGCAGCTTTAAGGGAACTGGATTCTGGTGACTTTTAAAAATCCATTTGCATACTATCCTCTCATCTCTGTTTCCCAAAATGTTTGCCCCTAGGGTATTGTGCTAACAGAATGAAGTAAAAAATGTAAATAAACTGAAAATTCATGATGTTTTTTAAAATTTCAGTTTATTCACAGGGATCTGGCTGCCAGGAACATTTTAGTTGGTGAGAACTATGTAGCCAAAATAGCAGATTTTGGATTGTCCCGAGGTCAAGAAGTTTATGTGAAAAAGACGATGGTGAGTTCCAGACAGACGCCAACAGCATCCTTTCCAAGGCACTCCCCCGTCCCGCGGCGGCTCTGCGGCCACTGTTCTGCGCTGACTGAGGCCTCTGACCGTGGGTCCCGGTAGATACTGTCCTGGCCCAGCAAACATCCTTTCTAGGTTTTGATTCCTAAAATGACTGGAGGGTCCATATTACCAGCAAAGAAGCCACTATGACACCTGGCCACGCACTTGCCCATGCAAGCCTCCTGGCGCAGGGCCTCAGGTCTGGATCCAGGCCAGACCCTAATGTGTCTCACTCAGAAACTTCTCAGGAGTCCATTGTACATAAGGCTGCAATACAGTATGCTAAGTGAAATAAGCCAGTCAGAGATAGACAAGTACCATATGATTTCACTCATATGTGGAATCTAATGAACAAAATAAACTAACAAGCAAAATAGAGACAGACTCATAGATGGAGAGCAGGCTGACAGCTCTGAGGGTGGGGGTGAGGGGGTGGAGGGATGGAGCAAAAAGAGAAAGGGCTCATGGACATGGACACCAGTGTGGTGATTGCAGGAGGGGAGGGGAGTATAAGGGGGATAGATGGTAATGGAAAACAACAACAGAATATGAATTTTTTTAAAAGTTAGAAAAAAAGACTAGAGGGAGAAATCCTAGGAATGGATAATGTGAGAGTACTAAATTATTTTTAAACAGAAAGAAAGAAAGAAAGAAACTTCTGAGGAGTTCCTACTATCTCTTTCCACACACAGCAAATATAGGAGGGGCACAAAAAGGCATTTAACATACTTTCCAAATATAAGGAAGTAAATTAATGAGGCTCCTAAATCACAAGGCATCCCTAGGGAGAAACTCAGAACTTCTAAAGGCCCGCATAAGACTCCCTCTGCCAAAAGTCCCCCTCCCCCCGACTTAAACCCAAATCTACCAAATTCACTGTTACCTAATGATACCTAGTCTCCAAACAGTAATATTGTATCTCAAGTGTCAGATGCCAGGAAAACCTAACTGCAGTGTTAGCAGGAGAGAGAAACTGAACTCGTCCTACCTTTGTTGCCCACCTGGAAATGCCGCACCTTGGATATTCGTACTGCGGCAGTGTCACCAGCAAAGGGGTCCAGGCCCCACTCAGGATAGGAGTCAAGAGGGGAGAGGAAACAGATTCAAAAGGGGGTTTACTAAAGACAAAGCGGAGGGAACAGAGAAAGGGGGGAGCTTGATGCATGAAGGGAGCACAGGCTAATGGAGAGTACAGCTCCCCAGACTGCGGCCGCTCTGGCTTAGACAGGGCTGGGCTCTTTACACGGCACGGCGTCTATTTCTCCGTTCTCCAGGCTCCCCTGTGGGCTGGCACGGGCTGGCACAGGGGCAGGCACATTGGTTTGGGGAGTGCTGAAGAGAGACTTTAGTCTTATCTAGGAGAGCCTCAAAAAAATAAACGAAGAACATCCTCAGCTTGTCTCATCAACAACATGCCGCCACCTCTGATTTCCCTGAGTGGTGGGCAAACGTGGGGCCTCGGGGCAACAATTCCTGTAGCCTTTCCTGTGTTCACGGGCCCAGTCCAGGGGCTAGCTCACCCTTTTCCAGGTCTGATACACATCACTCAGGCTCAGTTTTCCCAGAACAATGCCAGTTTTCATGATATAGAGGCTCCTTTTACTTTTGTGGTTACCAAATTGCCTCCAAAAGGCTCAGGTTTCTGTATTTATCCTCAAATTCAGGTTTCCTTTCTTTTCAGTGTACTTATTTTACTGGCTGACAAGATAACACAGAAACAATATTCAAGAATGTTTTGAAAAGGAAATGACCCATAGTTCACTACCTTGACACATTTTTTTTCGTTTTTTACTTAGTGCTTTCCGCAAGCATATGCATTTTTACAGTGACAGTCACAGTGAACTTGACCATTTTGGACCTTTCCACTCCCTTTCTTGATAAGGGTTTGAAGTGGTGTCCCTTTGGCTCCTAGAGATACCTCACAGCCTGGCCCTGGGTGCTTATCAACAGGAACACTTTCTGAAGCCATAGGCACCTCCCTGAGGGCTACTTCCCAGACAATACTTGTTCCCTAAGATTTTCAGAATTTGCCCCACTCAAAGCAGATGTTTCTCTGCTGGGCTGGTCTTAAAGAAGCAGGACCCACCGCTCACCCCTCCCCTCTGGCTGTGCCCCTCCTCCTGTGCCACCTGGAAGCCTCCCATCTCCTTCACAATGAAGGGATGGAGGAAGGAACACAATTTCTGCCCACAACCTACCCATTTTGTTCGGATGCTTTCAAATTCCCAAGGCAAATGCTGGTTTGCTTGGCGTTTCAAAAAGGACAGGGATTTACGTGTCTTGGGAGGTAAAGAGGAACTCTAGAGGAAAAGAGCACCGGGTTCAGGGCTTCACTCTACTCCTTATGGCAGGGTAGTGTTCCCTGGCGGCGTGGGGTCTGAGGAGGAAAGGTACAGGGTGAGGGAAACAGGAGAAAGGGAGAAGGGATTGGAGAGGAGCAAGCTCCGGGCAAGAAGGGCGCAGTGTACAAAAATGCCACCAGAGGGCACGGTGGTCACCTTCTCTGTCCTATTGTTGAAGTCAGAGATTTTCAACTCTCATTGCACTTCAGAATCATCTGGGAAACTTTTAAAAAACACAGATGCCAAACCCTACCGCTTCCTTATTCTGATTCAGTTGTTCTGGTGAGGCTCCTGTATCAGTTTTTTGTTTCTTTCATCCCAGGTAGTTCTAATGTGGGAATTGTTGCAAACTAATTTACTAAGTGATTGGGGGTTTTATTTTCATTGATTAATATATGCATCCCCTCATAACCAATTTATTTTACTGCAATGTTTACTACAAAGTTTGGAGGTAAATAATCCAGACTCATCTCCACCTTCAAAGAGCTCACAGATAAATGCATAATAAACAATTGTAACAGGTAACAAGTGCTGAGGGCCAGGAAAGCACTGACGCCACAGCAACACAGAGAAAGCACACCAAATCGAGCACGTGGGAAAACATGGAGGGCTCCCTGGAGGAGGCTAACTCCTGAGTTTTACAGCAGGTGTTAAATAGTGGAGATGTGAGAATGGATTGGATGATCTGAAGGGGGCAGTATATATAAAAGCCTAGATGCAAAGGAAAGTATGAAACATTCGGTAATTAGGTAATTCAATATGGCTGGAGTGTCATGTGAAAGAAAAATTCAAAGCTGGAGGAGGAAGCAGGGATAAGGTCTTCTTGTAGAACCTTAAATTCCAGCTAGGGATTTTGGACTACACTAAGGATTTGGGATCTTGGGACAATGGGGACATTAAAGAACTTTAAGAAAAGGAACTCTGTGGTTGGATTTGTCACTTACAGTGATCATTCTGATTGTGGTGTGGAGAACAGATCCTTAGGGAGGGAAACTGAGGCAGGGAGATCAGTTAAGAGGTGGTGGTCATCAGGTAAGAGACTATGGTAGTTGGATAGCAGTAGGTGATCGCAGGAGGAACAGATGGAAGTGGAGAGATCCAAAACAAGAAAAAAATAAAAAGGTGGGCCTGGAAATTAGTGATTAGGAGGTATGAGGTCAGGAGCCAGCAGGTAAGGGAAAGCAAAGACAAAACAGAGAATGTAGACCACTCTTTCCATTTTTTAGCTGGGACGGGGAAGAGAGAACTATGAAAGGTGGGGGATGTGGGTGGGGTGGACAAACAGTGGAGGGAGGTGGGAATGTTGAGAATATTGAAGTGGTAGATGTGAGAAAGGACGCTTTTATAAGTCAGCCTTAAAGTATGGAATTACCATTTGGGATTTATGGTCAGCTTCACACCCCTGCCACTTCGCAAGGAGCTGTGAGAGAATTGAGCATTTGGGCATAATCCCAGGAGTGGGGCGGGGCTGCTCTCATGGATGGGTGGTCCAGGAGAATGCCTACTCCAGTTTCAGGGGCCTGAGAAAGATCCCCTAAATGCGCCTGATCTCGCCCCATCCACTGGTGAATGTGGCTGAAATGCCACCGTTAGCACCTGGACAAATCCCTGAGAGGGAGGTTTCTGTCTCTCAATAAGGTTCTTAGGATCCCTGGGGTGCATTGATAAGAAGGGAGCCCAAAATCATAGTGAATTTGAGGAAATTAGGAATACAACCCAGAGGTCACACTCCCCTATGTTCAGTCCACATCTCGCTTTCCCAGATTGGACTCAGTTAGCCAGAAAATGGGGACAACCTGGAGGGAGTCAGGACTAGGCACCCTAAGGACGTGCCTCTCATCCCACCTCCAAACTCAGTGCACACTCATTGGCTAGAAGCTTTCCTCTCCTGGTGGCGTGTGTGCGCCCTGTTCCCTTTGGCCTGCCAGGCTCTCTCCTCCCCGCCCCGCCTGCTGACGCCTACTCGTCTCAGAGGACCAAGCTCTGAGTCCCCTCCCTGGGGAGTTCTTCCCCACCTCCTCCAGGCGTGGCTCTTCTCCTCACACCACCTGAGCCTTTCCCACATTACAGTTTGATTTTAGGTTTCTATGCCCGTCTCTCCCCTTTCAAACCTCTCAGTGCCTCCGAGAGGCACAAAGTGCATCAAAGAATAAACGAATGACTACCAAGTACACACACACACATTTTTCTCTATGTAAAACTGCAGTAGGACCTCTTGAGGTAAGTAGGACTTATATTATTTGCATGTCTTTGAATTTGAAAACACACTTGTAGTTGGAACTTACACAAAACATCAGCTCCTGAGTCTGTCATTCCTTATGTCTGGGGAACTCCAAATAGGGTGCCCTGTGGGCTTGAGGGAGCCACAGCCTTGGGTCAGCTGCCAGCCTTGCAAAGGGGCCCTGCCCCGCATAAGTGGGATCTCCCTTTGTCTCCTCCAGGGAAGGCTCCCAGTGCGCTGGATGGCAATCGAGTCCCTAAATTACAGCGTATATACAACCAACAGTGATGTGTGAGTAAACCTCATGACTGAGGGTTTTTCCTTTTTTCCCCAGAAAAATATACATCTGACAGATGATTACGTCCATCTGAGAACAAAGCTAATCAATAAGGCTGGGAAATAGATTCATAGAGTGGAGCCACAGCGTGGACGATGTTGAGGGTGTGGGTCGTGGGTGGCAGGCTTCGGGTCTCCTTCTGCTGGTCAAGGAGCAACGTCCGTGGCGATGGCTTGGTCCCCCAGGAGCAAGGGGCGTACCCGCCTGCCTGGCTCCTCTCCCCAGACCACACTCAGTGCTTGGGACCGAGGTCAGAGGCCAGCGGCGTTGGCCCAGACAGCTGCTGAGGGTCAGAGGTGACAGGAAGGTCAGTCGGGAGACCATCTCTGCTTCCGGACTGCAGTGGCAAGGCTTGGGCTGACAGTGGAAGGAAGGGTTGGGATTGACTCTTAGGCCATCTTGCCCACATGCACTCTTTCCAGGAGGAACACGGAGGCCCGGAGGGTTGAGGGGATTTGTCCAGGGGTTCTTCGTACACTGGGGGGATGAGGAGGAGGCTGGCTATGGCTGTCTCCTCATGGTGTGCAGAGCGCCTTTGATATGCTATCTCACGTCATCTCTGCATAGCTTTGAGGTGGAAATTGTCCCCACTTTTAGAACAATGTACTAAGGAGCCTCAGGGGTTTAGTGACTTGCCCCAGGTCACAGGAGTATCAGGTGGCAGAGATGGAATTTAATGCAATCTGTTTGGCCTAGAATGTCACCTGCTTTCCATAATACCACCTCTACCTAAAGTAAGTGGGGCCTTCAGAAAACTAACACTGGCTCCTGTTATAACCCTGCCCTGAGCCGAGAGGAGAGGAACACGTGTGTGCAATGGTCCCATCCCAGCGAGCAGACATTTAACATTTTCTTTTCTGACAAAGGGCCAGTCATCCTCGCTTTGGGGGCAGACAATGATTGTTTTACCTTTTTAATGCTTGCTGATTATGGGTGTCCCTATTTCCCATCAACAGATGGTCCTATGGAGTGTTACTCTGGGAGATTGTTAGCTTAGGTGAGTATCCACGGCTCTGTCCCAGGTAAGGCTCTTGGCAAAGGGACTGGGCCCCCGCTGTGCTCCCTCACTGTAAAGCCCCAGAGGGGCCATTTGTGCATGGTGCAGCCAGGTGCGACTTGGAAACAGAGCCTATGGGTTTCTACCTCTGAGCGTGTTTCTTTCCTGTGTTTCTCTATGTCTAATGTCATATGTAATAGTAAATCTGTCGGCCATGAACTTTGTAATAAGTTCATTGCCTCTGCTTGTGCAAAGATGTCATAGAGCTATTCCAAGTTTATTTCCACAACTTTAAAGTGTTATATTATGTAGCCAAGAAAAAAATCACATTTTGAAAGCTATTGGCTAACTTGTGAAAATGTGCATGCCAAAAAAAAAAGTTGCATATTCATTATGATCCCAGTTTTAAAATATTAACACTTTAAAAAACTGGAAGGGCTACACAGAAGGGTAAAAAGCTATTGTATTTTTTCTTCATGCTTTTTTGTATTTTCCAAGTTTTCTACAATAACTACACATTGCTTTTATTATATAATTAAAAATTGGACTAACTATTGTAGACAGAACAGGAATTACAAAACTACGTACTTCCATTTGGGAAAAAGATACACGTCATTGGTACAATGGATGTGCTCTGTGTGTAGACAGACTGGGGGAGAGAACTAGCCCCGTCAGTCAGGCCCGCGGCCGTGCATCTCCCACGGGAGGAGTGGCCACACCGTAGCGAGGTCTGCAGAGTGAGTGCGGTGGGTTTGCTCAGAGAGGAAGATCCCGCTGGATGCCCAGCCCAGACACACCCCTTCATTCTCCCAATCTTTTGGCTTCTGAGCCCCTACTCAGAAGACTTTGCACTCTGCACCAGAGGGGGCTGAGGGCAACACCATTTCCTGTCTTCCAGGCGGCACCCCCTACTGCGGGATGACGTGCGCCGAGCTCTACGAGAAGCTGCCGCAGGGCTACAGGCTGGAGAAGCCCCTGAACTGTGACGATGAGGTGTAAGTTAGGCCTCTTCCTAGGGCCACGGGTCTTAATCTTCCTGCTGCGTGTTCTGTGAGCA
>PVJI01013600.1:0-47212 GCA_004026765.1 Micronycteris hirsuta
TGAATTTCGAGATTCTCTGACGGTGTAGAGTCTCTGGTAGAACTGAGGTATTCAGACACAGTCCTCCAACACGTGATTTCCCACAATGGCTAATCATCAAAATCTACCCCGAAAGATTTTTAAAAACAGACTCCCAGGTCTAATCACTTATTAGGTGAGACCTGGGAAATCTGCAGCTTTAAGAGTGTCCCCTGTGTTCTGTGCATCAGCCAGACTTTAGAACAACTCTCATTGAGAAGGAATCACTGGGTGCAGGTGGAAATGAAAACAAAACTCAGCAACAAAAAACAGGAGCTTTAGATGAATTCCAGGAATGGGGCTGTCTGATTTTCAAATATTGTGGTTCTTTGGAGCAGACACGAGGACTGCCTGTGCCCGGAGTTGTTGACTGATTGTGTCCCGGGCCTGCTTCCGGTCCCCAGTGTGCACCCTTGCCTCCTCGGCACTCCATGTGACAGTCCCTGGCAGTAACCAGGCAACGTGCAAGCCTAGCCTGAGCTCTCCGTGAGGCTTGCCAGACAAAGTGTAAGACTACCCAGTGAAATTTGAATTTCAGATGAACAGTAAACAACAAACACCTTTTTAGTATATAGAAATATATGTTCTGAAGTTCAGATTTAACTCGATGGCCTGTATTTTTTATTGCTACTCCCTACATTTGTCTAACACCAGGCAGGTTGAAGAGGTAACCAAGACCATGCTCTTTCCTAAGAGAACATTTGTTTCTGTGAGTGACTCATGGTGATGAGGACCCTCTAATAGAATGGCCTCCTGCAAGGCTTAGCATTGGTCATTTTGTACATTATAATTTAATACCTAAGGTTGGATGCTCTCTGGGCTCCAAGTGCCCCCTTGAAGACCATGGAGGCAAATGCTCAGTGCTCTAAGGTGACTGGGGGGGAGAAACTCCATCTATTTCAAAAGAGCAGCATCAGTTCGGCTCAGCCAGCTCAATTGTTTTAGGGGTCCAATTTATTTTTTCCATTTTTGGTTGTTGGAAAGATGTTTAACAAATTTGTCTAAGGGCATATCCCACCTTACTTTGCATTTCTCATAAATATGTATCAAATGTGGAAACTTTTCATGAGTGATGGGATTATTTTCTATTCTTGGGGAAGCCTCTGTGTTTGTCATTTATTTATTCATTCAACAAATTTTTTTTGAGTGTATTATGTACCACATGCTGTTCTAGGTGCTGGGGGTGTTCAAGCAGAAAAAAATAGATGTTTTTAAAGAATTTGTGTTACGGAGAAAATCAGGAAAGAAGGGGGCAGGGTGTGCCCCTGGGGAGGTAATTGGGTAGCAATTCTAAAATATTCATTAGGTGACATTAAGGAACAACACTGAAAGGGTGATATTTAAGTAATAAAGAACTACTTTCAGGATTTTAAGAACTCTTTAGTGAGTTTGTTTAATCTTTGTTCACTTAAGAAAGTATACATTCACTTCAAAGAGAGTACTTCATACAAAACCTGTCATTATAAAAACATCAAATTTGTAAAATGATGTTGTAAAAGGATTCACTTAATGTAAATTCCCCTTTTCAATCTCAGATGGACCCACTCAGGGATACACAGGGCATTAGAGTTGCTTGTCATTGACATTTGGCCAGGCAGGGTAACGCTCAAAGTGTGGGCTCTGGAGTGTGACTGCCTGGTGTCAATTCCTGTCCCCACCACTTAATAGTGATATTTTGTACAATGAGCTGCTTTAACGTTCTATGCCTCAATTTTCAAATATGAAATCAGGATAATGATACTGGATACCACAGTGCTGTGAAGATTAAATAAGGCTTTGTCACATAGAAAGTTCTGGATGGTGCGCTGATCAACTAGCTCTCCAGGAAAAAGCCCCAATTGTTTTTTGCCAATTTCCATGGTGTAAATATCCCCATGGTGGCCAATTTCAAGCTACTAACATTGTCTTTGAATATGGGATGGGGAAGAGACATACATGGGAAGCTCTAAGGAGCCAGTGCAAGCTGGGGAGAACATGCCACATCAATGTCTTATTGTCCCATCTTAAGGATTTACTTCTATAATTATACAGTCTGAATAAAGTGTCTCTATGTACATATATTGATGGCTTTAGAGTAGTTTCTCAACCTTGCTATTATTGACCTAATGGCTGAATTTTTTTCATGGTGGAGGGCTGTCTTGCGCATTACAGAAGGTGTAACAGAATCCCTGACCCATGGGACACCAGGAATTACCATCCTGCCCTAGTGTCTCCAGATACTGCCAAATGTCCCGTAGGGGGCAAAATGTCCCTGAATGAGAACCACTGCTTTAGAGAAATACAAACATAAGCTAGAAAACTATATCTGTAGAGGAAATGTTTTTAAAAGAGTGTAGAATTAATAAGATGCCCAGGTGGCTGCAAGGACACCAAAAAAGAATTCGTTTTTGGTAAGGTGCTAGTTGGGCAATTTGAGCCTTGGGTCACATTAGGAGAAATGATGGGCTCAGATGTCCCAGGTGGGAAGCGCTGGGCAGACTGACTGGCAGGGTTGGGGCACACGGTTGTGTGATGCTTGCTGTTCAGCAGCCGAGTCACACAGGCCTCAGCTCCCGCCTGGACTCTGTACTTGAACAGCTGTGTGATTCTGGACAAGTCACTTGACTGCACTGGGCCCGAGTCCTCACTAATGGAAAAGTGGTGAAGATGGACTTCAATGGGTTATAAAAATAATACTCACATCTTATAAATATTTATTAAAGAGGAAAGAAAAGGGCCCTTGTCAGCTCTGGATTTGGGGGATTGGTAGGTCTCGGGCAGGGACGGACGGAGAGGGGAAGGTAAATGGGTGGGGTGGGCTGGGGAAAGCAAGTTGATAAAGTGCCTGCCCCGTCACACATGGCTGCAGGTCACTGCTTGGAAATATGAGAACAAAATGGGACCCAAGCTAATGACTTTCAGGTGTGCTGGCCCGGTTTTCTGGCCGTTGGGGAATCATGCTGAGGCCAAGGCTGACGCTCCAGGCCTGCCAAGGCAAACATCCAGGCCCAGGGTAGAGCCACCAGAGCCAGGGGCCTTGGGCCTCCCACCAGACTGCAGAGCACCCTGTGCCCGCTGGTGCCCACACCTGCCCACTGCAGACAGAGCAGCCGCTGCCCAACTGCCCCTGCTCCCAGAAGTCCAACCCTGTCACCTGACCAGCCCAGGAGTGGTGCCATTGCTCCCTCTTTTTCATGTCCAACCTGGGCCCCAGGGACAGCCATGCTGGTTGGAGTTAAGCATGTTCATGGAGAATCTCTCTATCCTCCCTCCCCGGACCTGTTCTATTCTTGGCATCCTCTACTCTGCTTGAGCTCCCCCCAGGATTTCGTAGTGTTTTCTTCTGCCTTCCATCACCTAGCCATGGAGATGGACCCAACTCAAGTTGCTTTCTGCCCAAGCTCTAATCCGCTCACACAGCACTCTCATGGGCTGCAGAGCAAACCAAATGCCACAAATGCAGCGTTTGTTTCTCCCAAGGACGCCATGGAAGGTCGACAGAAAGGTGGGCATGTAGGTGGGCAGTCAGCTCAGTCCAGGGACGATACCACACACTCCACCTTGCAGTCCCCTGACCCTGGTTTGGTAGGAGGATCCGTTCTGGCTCCACAAGTAAGGCTGCTGAAGAAGTACTTCTGCTCAGGGCCTTACAGACGTAGGTCGGAATCTAGACACTGCTTATTAATTAGCTGTGTAAACATGAGCATTATTCAATCTCTCTTGTCTGTTTCCTCATTTATCAGCTTGTAATGGGATACCCTTTCATGTGGTTGTTAGGAGGATTGATGAGATCACTATTCTTTCTTTCGATAACTGTTTATATTAAGCGTTGACTATATTCCAAGAGCAGGGTCGGGCCCTGGGAATATGGATATGAATGCACTATAATCCCTGATCTCCAGCAGCCACGTTCTAGGGCAGAAGCCATGGAAAATTATAGCAGGGTGGTGCGTTATATGGCCGTTATGTATATGAATGTTAGAAACAAGAGATAAGAGTGACTTTTTTTTTGGAATATGCCACTCACAGTGCTGGTTCAGGGCCTTTGCACTTGCTGTTCCCTCTGCCCTTAAACTCTTCCCACCAATACCTGTCTGTTTCCTGACATTCCTCAATTCTCTGCTCAAAAGTCACGTTGTCATAGACATCTCCTCTGACCACTCTAAATAAAATAAAACCTGCCCTCGTGCTCCGGTCTCCTTATCCTTCATTTTCTCGCTACTCTGAAATATTCTACTTTTCCCCCATTATCTTTCCCTCTCCAGAATGTAATCTCCATGAGGGCAGACATGACATTGTGTTCACTGCTATAACTCCAGCACCTAGGACTATGTGCATAATGCAATTAAACACGTCGATAAATACTTGTGGATTGAATGAGTGAATCAATACATCAATGAATAAAAACTGCAGTGAGCAGAGAGGGGAAGACATCATTCCTTCTGGGAGAGTCACTTAGGAAAAAACGCTTGGGAGAGATCTAAAGACTTATTTGAATGATGCAGGGAAGAGCTGAGGGGAAAGCATGGACAAAGAACAGCAACTCTTGTTTTCTCCCAAAATTGCTGCTGTTTTTGAGTAACTAGGGAGCTGCCGATAGCATCGGAGGCACTGGTTGGAAATGTGTGTGAAGAATAGTCTGGGAACAAATTTCATTTCATCCCTTTTTGGAAGACTGGACTTGGTATGGAACCTAGAGCTTGATTTTATTTTTATTTTTAGAACACAGATCCAGGCACACACACAACAATGCTCAGTGCTTTTCTGACATCTGCTCTTCTTTCATCAGCCTATAGAGAACATATAGAAACCTCCACGGGTGTAGACTATACTACTGGCCCGAGCTGGACCCCAGTCTCCTGAACTGAGATGCGGGCATAATGGCAGGTGAGACCTGGGGCAGTTGGCGTTTGGATTGGGTCCCTCCACAGCCTGTGTAGTTCAATGTCACCGTGCAACTCAGAAACACATTTGCCCCTCCTCAGAATTCAGCCAAGGCCAGCTGCCCCTGTCTAGCTCACTCATCCCATTTTGAAGTTCTTCAGTCCAGATGTGCTGTTCCCCAAAGTGTGGATGGATTAAAGCTTAATTACCCCAGCTCCAGTCCACTCCGCTCTGGTTACAGTAAATAAACCAGAGCCTGTTTAAATGGATTTCTATCGTGGGGCGAGCTCTTGCATAGGCATTTTACTGAAATAGTATGACTGCTTTGAAGAGGGCCCAAGTTTCATAAACGGGGCTTGTGGCAACCTTCCCCTGCTCGGCAGACTGTACTCGGAGAGAAGCGGAAGCTAAACCCTCACAGCGGGCTAAAGTGAGGGAGGCTGGAAAACTGTGGCGTGAGCAATATTTCCAGGATCTGGAGAGATCATATTCTAAGAAAAACTGAAGAGCATCATGGAGATGTCTATTGCTTTTAAAATGAATTTTTAAAAATGATGTTCCAGAAATGTACGAGCAAAGTCGCTGTGGTGTGGCAGCATGGTGTGAGGCAGGGATGTGTGTGTGTGTGTGTGTGTGTGTGTGTGTGTGTGTGTGTGTGTGTGTGTTCAGTGTGGTAATGGAGTGATTATAAACTTCAGGAAATGACATCTTAGGTCATCTCATGTGTAAATGGCATTGCAATTTGCTCATAATTTCAAGGCTTCTTCACCTCTCACCCAGAGCAATTGTCCCTTAATTAACCCCATGCCTCAAAGCTCACCGGTGCCAATCTACCCAAAGATTTCACCAGCAAAATCTAATAAATAAATTGTATACAGTGCCTTCTTGCTCCAAATCCTTTCAATATAAGCCAGTGTCCTACAGAATAGGTCCAAACTCCTTAACCTGGCTTTATAATTTCCTTCCAAACACTTCTGTTAACCTCACATCCCGCACCCCCAGCATCCTAAGTTTTAGGTAGAGGGAATCACCAGGGTCTTCTGTCTACATGCCAGAGACCTACTCATCCCATTGACAAGATGCCCAATGAGTGTTTCTCTCCTGAAAAAAATAAAGGGATCATGAACACCTGTTTACGTTCTCTCCTCCTATCCTCTGCTTTTCCATGATTTCTACATTTTCAAGCATATGTCACTTCTGGGAGACCTGAGTACCCAAGTCATATTAGAAGGGGAGACATTAAAAGCATGGATAAGCCCTGTTGACTTCTCCTTTCAGGGCAGGGCATTCTCAGAGACGGTGGCCCGTGGCCTGTAAAGAGGGAATTGTGCTTTGTGCTCCCTTGGGAAATTCTGAAATGGCTCATCCGGAGACCCAGGACCTCTCGCCTGACCCAGCTGAGGAGAGAGGAGAGAGGAGAGAGGGAGGGCTGCTGGTGTTTTCCTTCCCGCAGGGCTGCCCCTGGGGCCACCGGGATTGGTGCCAGCTCAAATGACCACCGTTTCTGTACCTGCTGCAAAGGAAAGTGCTGGGGTTTTGTGTTTTTTTTTTGTTTGTTTGTTTGTTTGTTTTCAGAGAACCAGGAGGACAGCAACAGACTGTACGCTGTCTGCTATTTTCAGGACTTTTTAAAAACCTATTTCTAGAACACAAATTAGGCCTTTTATCTGGAGTGAATGTTTTGGGAAATGCCTGGCCTCTGTTCCAATCAGCTTGGATCCTGGTAGCCTGAGACACGCTGAAACCATTAGAGTCACTGGTATGTTGATGTGACCGAGACCCCCTGTGAGTACGAAGAGTCAGTAAAACAAGGCCTCAGTGGTGAGAGCTATTCTCTTGTTCCAACTCAAGGGCTCAGCCCGTGTAGGAATCCAGCTGAACGTGACAAGGTTAACGACAGTGGAATGAGATCCCTGGAAGTCTACAGCTCTAGCTAATCTCTGGGCCAGGCCACTGTCTCGGAAACCGGGAAAAAGAAGATCCAGCTGTGGGTGCGTAGACAAGTCAGGGTGTGAATTCAGGTCTTCTTTAACTTCAAATCAGCCTGTGCACAAGCTGAACCCTGCTCTCTCCCATAATTCCACACTGCTGCTCTTGTCCGTGTGCAGTTGTATCAAAAGGAATCCTCCACGCCCCAGGTCTGGCACACAATACCCAGTCACGACTCTAGAGGCCGCGTCTCTTTGCCTTTGGTTGATTTTAATATAACATGAAGGCCTGGAAGTCCCTCTTATTTGTTTTATTTATTTATTTTAATGGCCTAAATTCAACTCCACTAAGCAAATCAATTCATTGCCAAGCTTGAAATTTACAATATGCCCACCAATGCGATGGCTCAACAGGATGCATTAAGAGGCTGGTTAAACACCAAATGCAGCATAAATCTCAGCCTTATAGGTGTGCTGAAAACGTAAATAGCTTCCAAAGAGCTTCAATCAATACCAAGATATATGGGCCCTCTCAAAGTGTGCAAATAATTTAAAATTTAAATTAGCCCCTCCTTAGTAACCCACTCCCCCATATCCTGGGCTCTGCAATTTCTGTTAATGGCACCACATTTCCAGCATCTAAATATTGGTTTTTGAATTTCTATGAAGATATCAAAATGGGGACTGAGGCGGCATCAGGGTCTGTGTGATGGATGGAATCCAGAGAGAAGAAATTAGAAAGACCTGAAGAAGGAGGTCACAGGGCATGAGATAGTGGGACCACAGGACATCTGGGAAGCTACAACAAGGTAGCCTTTAAAAAAGTCAGGCAGCAAGTTGGTATTGAGAAATCTGGAAGTAAACAAAAGGTGCCGGTTCACAGAACAAAAAAAGGTGTCTTGGCAATGCCATAGGCCAGGGCTGGGCTAAGTTAGTTCTGGAAAGCCATGGATTCTGGGCATAGACACAAAGTGAGGGTCTCCTCAGGGCAACACCAGACACAATCTCAAGATTTCAGTGGCATTGAAACCAATGCAGACCCCATGCCCACTGCCAAGTCGCGAAGTTATCCTGTGCTCTATGCTGAGGTTGCCTTTGAGGCTGAGGTGGAGCTGAGCTCCCAGGTGAGCCAGCGATGCAAGGCTGAGGTTACGTAGAGAAGCTACAATCTCTCTTTTCTGGCAATGGTTCCTGCAGCCCCTGCCTTCCCTGGGTTACAGGGCAGCAGCATTTTTAAGATTTTCCCCAAAGGGATTCACTCTGTGCACAGCCCAGACCACAAATACCTGGTATGAAGCTCTTCTTTCCCTGGGTTATGCAGGGGTAGGAGACCTTCATTCATCTCTTTCTACCAGGTGCTTTGCATAGATCACTTCCCCTTGTGGATCAGAATTGGGCTGCCTGGGTTCCAATCCCTGCTCTGCTGCTCACTAGCTGCGCCACCCTGTGCAAGTTATCCAACATCTGAAAACTTCAATTTCCTCCGTTGTAAAATAGGAGTAACAATGAAATTTGCATCACCGAGATGAGGGAGCTGTTAAATAGCTTACTAGCTTTTAGCCTGGACCATAATAATTTCTCCACTTATTCTTATATTCAGGAAGCAATTATTGTGCACCCTCTAGGAGCCAGCCACTGACTTGAGTGCCGAGAATACAACGGAGAACAATGACAACAACAAACCTCTGCCTTTGGGGAACTTCATGTTTTAGTTGGGGAGGCAGATAATCAAGAGTAGATGAAAGAACACGTGACATGTCAGGTGACGAGTGTTACAAAGAAGAGATAAAATACTATGAGGCAGCAGATAGTTGTGGGGAGTGCTCTTTCAGCGAGAGCAGCCTGAGACAGCCCTTCTGAGGAGCAGACATTGGAGCAGAGACAGGAGCGAAGTGAGAGAGAAAGCTACACAAGGTTCCACACAGAGGAAATGGATGTGCAAAGGTCCTGAGGCTTTTGGCATAAGGAGCATTAGGATGGTTAGAGGGACTGCAGCGGTGAGCAAGCAAGAGAGGGGTCGGAGCCAGAGCAGGTAGTGGCCTTGGCAGCCATGGTAAGGACTGCAGATATTATTCCAAAGATGGGAAGTCATCAGAGTAGCTGAAAAGGGCGCCTCCACAATGTGATTACAGTCTGAGAGGGTAGCTGTGGCCACTTACGGGAGGTTAAAGTGGGGACCTCTTACAAGCTCCTCTCGGTTATCCAGGGCAAAGGTGATGAGGATGGTAATGGTCCTGCCTCGTACGGTTGTCACTGGTCCATTGTGTGTTACAAGGCTAGAGTGCAGTGAATGTTATCTCTCCTTATTTCATTCTTACGAACTCTTCCTTATTTGTCTCTCTCCTTTGCCCCTGTGGCATGTACAGGACCCCCTTTCCATGCTTCTGTCCTCATCTGAGAGCACGCTGTGCCCCCTCCTTTTGGCACTAGTGCTGCTGGATCATCAGAGAATCAGCCCAGCCTTAGGGAACATCACCAGTCCCTGTGTATTTGTGCCAATGACTGGAGACACACATTCCAAAGTGCAGAATGTGCTGGGAGGCTTGGGCCCACATGCAAAGCTACCTGGTCTCCTTATCTATAGAGCTGCTTCCTGCCCATTCTCCTTGCTGCTCCCTGACCCTCCGGATGGCCGGGCTGACCTACAGGTGGCCCCGAGTTCCAGGGAGAGGTCAGCAGGGAGAGGTTGTTTCCAGTGCTGGGCATCGCTCCTATAACTGCTGAGTGCTGAGGCTTCACTGTCCCTCCCTCAAAGGAGATGTCATGGCCAAATTAACGAGCTCAGGGAAAAGGTGGGAACGGACATATTCCAAAGACAACATTCTCTGGGAAGATGGTCTGGCAGGCTGTGGACGGTTCCTTTAGTCTGAGCTGCCAACCCCCTTGGAACTCATAGTTCAGGTCATAAGCTGGCCCTGTCTTCTAAGGGTTGCTGCCACGGGAAGGGCTTGTCCCAGCTTCCTAGCTCCTCCTGGGGCTGGCAAACAGCTGACGGGGAAAGAAACACAGGTCCACTCTGATGAGCCTCACTAAGCTTGGTTGTTGCCCAAGGAGCCTCTGATGAGCAGATGCCTGCTACGCAGGGAGCTTACTAAGTCTTTCCATCCAGACTTCCAAACGCTCCTCCAGCCTTTCTCCCTCTACCCCGAATTCCCTGGTGAGAGGTGCCCTTATTTTCCCTGGAATGGGTGAATGCTCCAGCCTCCTCCATGTGCCATCTGCTGTCATTCTTGCCCCGTTTCCAATGCAAACCTGGGCAAACGCTCCACACAACCTGACTTCTCTGACTCTCCAAAACCTCCGAAGAAATTACAACCAAGTCTGCGACTCACCTTGCACCAGCCACCACTCCACCCCACGGTGCTCTGCAGTCAGCCTGAGTCCTCAGTTCCCTGGATGGATGCTGGCCCCTCATACACGTCTGTGCCTTCACACACGCCCTCTCTCCTGTCATTTTCATGCCCAGCATCCAGCTCAAGAGTCACTCTCTCCGCAAAGCTTTCCATGAGTAGCCCAGGAAATGTGATTGCTCATACCTACAGGTAGCTCAGATATTTTCACACCTTTAGTTCTCATTTTGCAAGTTGTTTTCCAATATCTGTGTGCATGGTGTTCTCTTACACTCGTTCATCAGCTCTTTGAGGGCAGGGGCTGGTTTATATTGTTGTCACCGGGCAACTGGTATTGTTGGGTGCAGTGTCCTGGGAGATTTGGGCAAATCTGATGAACAGAGGGGAAAATGACCCAGTGAGCTGCAACCGCAGTGGAAAAATCCCAAAACACATTATAATAATATTAGCAAGTCTTTTCTCAATCGTTGCCTTGCTTATTCTTCACATAAACCCACAGAGGAGGCACTTTTATTCCTAATTTGCAGATGCCAAACTGAGGCTGACTTAGAGAGATTAATTGAATCGCCTGAGGTCTGACAAGTCACTTGTGGTGTGGACGTCAGACTTAAAAGTCTGCTCTGTCCGATTTAACACGTGAGCTCTTAGCCCCTGCAGAAATACCCCTTTCATCGAGGGAGATGCTAATCCGCTGGCTTGTGTATGACTAGCTCCAAAGCCGGCTTTACAGTGATTGGGGAGCTATGTAAGAGAGGCGACTGCAGAGAATCTGCCTCCAACAGAGTCTACAGACTTGCTTCTCTGGGATGTCGATAGTTCAAAGCAGTTAATATAAAAACAAAGCATGGGGGGAATGGCATGATGTAGCCCAATACTTTGTTTAGAATTCCAAATCATACTTATCAACTTCACCATCCAGGTCGGGACCTTTCTTTCCCTGTGAAGAGCTCTCAGACACCAAGCTAATCTTAACTAATTGACAGTCATCATAGAGCCTCAATTTTGTCCTGGCTTTGACTTAGGGGCAATTATTTGTGGTTGAAAGCAGGGAGTGAGGGCAAAGGGAACAAAAGGGATGATGTCACCAAGGATTCAGGGACAGATTATGGACTCCTTTTCCTTAGGAAGCTCTTCAAATCAGAAGTCCTATTCCTCATTCCACTCAGAGCTCCTTTGGACCTTCACATATTCATTCAACAAACACTCATTAACATGGAATATGTCAGACCCTGTCCTTGGCACTGGGCTATGGTGGCAAACAAGAAGGAGAAGGCTCTTAAAACCATAATATTCATACAGTGCGAGACCAAAAATTAACCAAATAAATAATCTAAAAATAAAATAATTTTACATTGTTTTAAGTAGTATCAAAGAACTTAATAGTTCAGGGAGAGAAGCTAATGGGGGTCGCATGAATTTAAATAGAGTGGTTGTGGGCAGCCTTCCTGGAGGAGGTGTTCTGTAAGGAGAAGCCTGAAGAAAGAGAAGAAGCCGGGCATTTGAGGGACCAGAAAGGAGGGCTGCAGGCACAGGGAGTCGGAAGACTGGCTGAGCAGCCGCAGAGTTTAGGAGCTCCTGTTTGTGTGAGGGTCTGCGATATCGGGACAGTGGCAAGGTGGTGTCTGAAACTTGCTTTTTTTGAAAACCACAGTGCGCATGCATGTCAAGTGAGCCAGGAAAAGCACTCCCTTGCTCTCCTCCTCAATCTCTAACTCCATGAATTAAGTCTCTCCTATCACAGCATTCTATTTTATCTCGGGGATTGATGGAAGTGGAAAAAACACCATGGGACAATTTCTTTGGTTCAAAGACACCGAAGACAGAAATGGTTCAGATGCTAACTCTGAAGCCAAACTACAGTCACCAGGGCGTCTGTCTCGGGTCTTTAATGACCCAGAGCAGCTTTCCCATCAGGAGGGCCACCACTTTTTTTTTAACAACTTACAGAGAGAGGCAAGCTACTTCCTATGAAATCTGGATCTCTTGGTATGGCACAGCATGGCTCAGAGGTGGTCAGGGAGGTCTCTTGGAGGAGGGGTCATCAGGACATACACAGTAACAGTTGGTGGAAGGGAGTAGGATGCACATTTCAGACTGAAGAAACAAGCTCCCCAGTTTTGGAAGTGTGTGTCATCTGATGTGTGCGCCCGTGGAGACAAGCCAGAGCAGCACGATCGTGTTGGGGAGAAGTCAAGGTTCGGGGCACGACGTGAGAAGGAGACCAGTGATTAAGGGTCTTTGAGAGCCAAGTCTGAGCACTTTCGTCCTGCACCTCCCTCCCGTCTTCTCTCTTTGGTGTAGACAGGACTGGCCCCCCATTCTCCCCACGGGAGATTCCACAGCTATCCCAATACTCTCAACAGTCTTGGGGAGTCTAATTATTCCCACTTCCTAGGTAAGGAAACGAACACTCTGGGGTTCGCTGAGAGGTGGTGGAAGCAGAGTCTGCACTTGCGTCCCGCAGGCGTAGTAAAAAGGTGCACCCAGCTCCGTCCTTCCCTCCCCTGCGTCCTGCCTCGTCTTACTGCCTGAACGTTCCCAGGTCCCAGCCAGCTTTGCCTCTGGGAGCTCGGAATCTCAACACAGGGTGGGACCATGGTTATCGCACTTTTACAGGTAGGCAAATGGAGGCCCAGACACGGTAACCAACTCTCCAAGGTCACCCTGCTAGGAAGTGGCAAATGCTGGACCGCAACCCCAGGGCTTCCTGATCTTCCCAATACATTCCATTGCCCCCTGCGCCTGCAGTTGTGATTGTTAGATCATTATTAGTGTTTACAACAATGCAGCTGTTGCTCTGGGGCAACATCAGGAGTGCAGCAGAGGGGAGGTGAGCGAGGCCCCCGGGCCGCGTGCTTGGCCAGGTCTGCTGGGGGGCTGCCTTGAGCCTGTGCAACAGGGACCCTCCGAAGCCCTAGAGCTGTCAGCACAGATTCCACCAGGGAACAAGCAACACCCCGCGCTTCCTCAGGCCTCTCTGAAACCCAGCCAAGGAGCAGGCGCTGAGCGAACGCTCAGACAGCTCCCGGAGCCTCCAGCCCTGGGCATGGTGCCCTCGCTTGTGGAGATGGAAACAGGAGGCCCGTCTGACTCGAAGACGCCTCATTGCTCCTGACACCTCGGACTTAAAACCCACCATCACTGTCATTCAGCATCTACCCTGCGGGGCCTGATGTAGGAAGAGAGGGGGAGAGAACAGGGAAGGGGCCTGCGGAGCGAGGGCGGAGGCGGGGAAAGAGGCTGGTGGAAAGAATTAAGGGCCCACTTGTGGGAATCCTTTGGAGGGCTGGGCTAAAAGCCCAGCTGCACGGGATCAAAGGGAGCCCCCAGCACAGCCCAGGGCCAGAGGATCAGTGCCTTGCAGGCCTTGTTAGGCCTTGATCTCCCTTCTGCTCAGCCTTTGAGGCTGAGCTGCCCCTGCTGCCAGGGGAAACGCTGCCTCGGGACGCAGGGCTCCGATGGGCCTGCACAGCCTCCTTGGATAGCAGGCGCCCACAGAGCAGGGCCATAAATCTGAACTGCCCACAAATCGTGAGGTTGAAATCACACCCAGGAAAAAAGTCATTTCCTTTTGAATTCTCTTTCAGTCCCTCAGATTACATCAAGGAAAACGCATCGGATGAATTCCAGAGTGTCTACAACACCTAACCTTTTCCTAAACTCATTTTAAACAAAGAAAGCCCAATTTCTGGCAGGCAAAGGTGTCTAGGTAAAACATAATAAACTTGTCTAGTTTTCATTGTACTTATCTTCACAAGTTTACTGCTTCCAACAGGAAGTATTCATGGTCTCTCTCAAGTAGTGATGTCGAGTTTCTGTTTAAATCCTGGTACTTCTGGTTTTGAAAGGCGGAAGGCAGTGGCAGCTCAGCCCTTCACAGATTCTCTGAATGTCTCGAGGACATTCAGGATCAACTGATGGGAGGGAAGGAAACGGGGCAACCAGGATGACAAGCCTCAGCAGCCGGCCTCTGAGGGCTCTGGGAAGGTTCCAGAAACAGGACCGCCAGGCCAGGAGCTGTCTGGTAGAGACCTGGCTCCTGGCAGCCACTGGGGCCCCTGAGTAGTGGCCTTTCTCCAGAGCAAACATCCGTCTCTCTCCCCTTTGTCCTTAATGACCACAGCCAGGGGGGAGCGGCTTCAACTCCCAAAGAGGCTGTTTGTATCCAGCCTGTGAGGAGAGACCTAAATTGGCATTCCACATCATAATAAAAAAATTCCCAGCAATTATTAAAAGATTCTTATCTCTTGCTCCCTACGTGGATAATGAGGTCCTTCTCTGCTGGACTGAGACAGGCTGTCTCTGCTCTCACTTAATGAAACAGGACCAAGTTTGCAAATGAGCCTGCCCCGGCTCTCCCCTTAACCTCTGCTTGTCGAGTTGTACATCAAGCCTCCTGGCTTCTGTCTTTCCTTATTAACAGCCCGTAATCTTAGCAGGGCCCTCGCCTGGGCACTTCCTTTTTTTGCATGTACAGACCTGGTTTTCCCTGGACATGATGACGGGGGGGTTTGTCTTTGTCTTTCTGGGGCTGAGGTTTTAGGGGGTCTGGATGCTCCTAGCTTCTCGAACAAGAACAGGGAGAGGGAGAGAGAGGAAGAGGAAAAGTTTGGGCTGAAAAATCACTGGCACTTTTTTCCCGGGAGCCATGGGCGCTGGACGCTGGGTTGAGTAATAACGGTTCTGACCGAAAACCTCTCTACCTGCAGGTGTGGCATCCTGGGGTTAGTTCCCCCAGGCCCAGTCTACTCCTGGGGATGGGATCAAGTCAGCTGAGTCATCATAATGAAGTCACTGCTTTATATTATCCTTTTCCAAGTCACCCCTCTCGGACTCCTAGGGACTTTCCTTTATCTTGACCCCATTTCAACAAAAAACCTTTCAAATAGGGATAACTCTTTTAAGTAAAGTGTTTGACAGCTTTTCCTTAAAGGCTCCTGCCCTGCTGAGAAGGAAGGAGGTGTGTGTGTGTTGGAAGGGCAGTGTTACGGACTAGGTGGCTCCATCTGGTCTCTTGTGTGTACGGGATCGTTTTCCTAACAAGGGTTCGGATGGACTCTTTGCTCCCAGAAGGTATTGACTCTGTCTGCCTGGTGAAGCATGGTCAGCACTGTAGCTCTTGAGATAGGATTAATGGAAATATAACCAGCCACCCTTTCAGGAGAGCCTCAGTCAGACTCTTTGAGACTGTTCCAGTTGTCTTTCACTATCTAACAAAGTACCCCAAAACTTAGTGGGATTTAAACAGCAACTGACTTACTAGACCGCATGATTCTGTGGGTCAGGAATTCAAACAGGGCTCAGTGGGGCTATTCTTCTGCCCCTCGTGGCACTGCCTGGGATCTGTAGGTGGTATTCAGCCCAAGACTGGCTGGGTCTGAAGATCCAAGATGGCTTCGCTCACATGTCTGGAGAAGACAGGTTCTCTTGGCAGGCTGCCCATGCTCACCTGAGCTCCTCTACTCTTTCCATGTTTTCTTAGGGCCTCTCCAGGGGTCTTTCCCACAAGTGTTGAACGCCTGGTATAATTGTTCGGGGATCTAAGCGGGAGTGTATCTGGAGACAGTGAGTGGAAGCTGCTGGCTTCTTCCAGCCTGGGCCTGGACCCTGGTTCTGTACCACTTCTGCCACGTGCTGTTGGTCACAGGCACCGTCATCTGCTCAGATTCCAGGGAAAAGAATATGCCTCAGGATCAGAGAGCTGAGGGAAAGATTCCAGGGGAAGGAACATACGTCAGGGTAAAGCTGAGTTCCCAGTCTGGTCCCTAGAGAAGAAGTTACCAGCAACACACAGAAAGGCCTCAGAGAGATGCTGGATGTGGCCTCTGGATAGACAGTACCAAAGGTTACTGCTTGTGGAGAAGCCAGAATGGGGCCAGCCTGCCAGTCCTGATATGACCTCAAGCTCGGAAAGTGACAATCACAGAAATATGAATCCCAATATCCAACAATGTCAAGGGAAAACAGGGTCTCCAGAGAGATAGCAGTCCTGAGACTGAGACTTCATCTTTGCTGCCTGCCTATGAAACTCAGAGCAAAGACTTAAATAGATGCCAGTCTCCACTACCAGTTACCTGCACAGATGGCACTTTGCGGCTTGGGAAATAGGGTAGTCCAGAGTCAGGGATGGCACTCCCACCCCACAGAGCCAGCCATGAGCTGCTGCCTTCTTTTGCTGTAACGGGGGCTCCTAGAGAGTCACCAAGAGCTACAGTTACCACTGCCTCCATCACACGGGGTTCTTCCTCAGGAATCTGAGGTACAGCAATGCACCCCCATTAGAGGTCTCTCCTGCTTATGTAAACGTTCCTGTACTCAGCACTTTCCATTTAGGTCTTGGGGGAATCCAGAAGCAGTAGCTCCTTCTTTCTACCAAGTCACCTTTTCACGCCTGTGCCACTGCCCCTGTTATCGCCATCTGTTTAGTCAGTTACAAGCACTCCGGAATGATATACTCGAGATACAGCATACACCAATTCTCCTTCCATTTTTCTCTCAGCTTGGCCCCTGGAGCCTCTGTTCATAAAAGTAAACTAGACTTAAAACAATGCAGATTCCTTGGACCCCCTTAAAGAGCTTCTGATTCAGTAGGCCTGGGTCGGGATCTGTATGTCCCCATTTTCTTACTGGTGACTTTGATGGGTACCTTCTAGATCAGAGATTTTCAACCGGTGTGCCACAAGAATTTTTAAAACATGCAGTACCTGACTATTTAGTCAGGGCCACTGCTCTCTTTTCCCTCAGATTGTCAAATAAAAAAAAAATGACAATAGCCAACACAACAATAGATCTCTGGTGTGAAAGCCCTGTCTTGAACCATAAATATATAATAGAGCTGCATCTTATTGGTAACATCACATAATAAGGTCGTGTCTGATTGGTTAGTTCTTGGCACCAGAAATTCTTATATACTAGTGTGTGCACCTGATTTTTTAAAAAGTCACTTTGGAGCAAAAAGGGTAGGTAATTACTATTATTATATTTTTTGTGTGAATCATTGGCAAAACATATATTTTTGGTGTGCCGCAGAGTTTTAGTAATTAGTTTATGTTTGCCGTGAGATGAAAAATGTTGAAAATTGCTGTTCTAGATACATTTTATTAACTCCCAGCTATGCTGGGTCCTCATTTCAAAGGGACAGGGCAATTAGCCCTCTCAGTTGGTGAGACCAGCTCAGTTATTGAGGAGACAAAGGCCCGGGGTGTGTTTTCTATAGCTAGAGCCTGACCCGTGACCTCAGCCAGCTGCCTTGCAAATGCCATTGGTCACCAGAGCAACCCAGCTGGAGAGGGTTAATAGTTTAGAGCAAAGACATCTTCACTGTTGGTGTGAGAGGGGAGGGAAAGACAACTCCACGCTAAGAGCAGGCCATACTGGGTCTGTCGCCTCTGAACAGCATCATCATCTTTTATGCAGAAAAAGATGATGATGCCCCCCTCCCCCGCTCATCTCAAAACAGGGATTTAATTTCATAGGACTTCTTCTCAAAGCTATATTGTAAGTACTTGATGTTCAGGATAATGTGATTAAGTGCTAAGGCTCTGAGGGCATGCAGTCCTAGGCTTAACTCAAGTCCTAACCTACGGTGCTTCATTTCTTCCTCTATAAAATGGGAATAAAGTACATCTTTACAGCGTTACTGTAAGAATTAAATGAACTCATGCAAAAAGCTACGTAACATAGCATATCAGTGCTAAGTAAACACTAGCTACTTTTTGCTTGCTTTCTTGGCTCTGGTTGCCTGTAAGTCAGTCTTCCATGCGAATTACTGAGGGTAGACCCTTCTTTTTACCACCGCCCATCCTGAGCTCCAGAGGTAAGGCCTAGGACTTAACAGCTGCTCAGTGAACGTTAAAAATGAATTAATTCTAATCCTGAATTACTCATTAATATATCACCTGATAGTCCACTATCTGAAAGGTAGTAGGAGTCCTGATCTCAAAAACAAGGGCCTTGCCTGACTCTGTATTCCTGGCTCCCTTTCTTTATTCTTTTTTTCCTCTATACTTCTTTCCCTTTCTTACTTTCCTTCTTTCTTTTTCTTTCTCTCTTTCATTTTTAGTTCTTCCTTTTCTTCTTAGCTACCTGAGTGATAACATTAATTTACAATGAAAAAATAGACTGGTTATATGAATAAGAAATACTTCTATCTTAGTGAGAAGACATTCTATTCTCATTTTCAAGGTACTTGGGACTGTGGATTATAATTAAAGATTACATGACTTACTTGGTGAGGAATTACAGCCTTCTGCCGCCGGCCACATAAGTAAATCAGAAAGAGGATTCTCCAGCCCCGGTTCTAAGCCTGAGAAGACAATACTTGCAGCTGACTGCTTGACTGGGATCCGATTAAGAACCAGAATCACCCAGGTAAGCTGCTCCTGGACTCTTAAACCTCAGAAACTGTGTGACTGACAGGGGTTATTTTTAAAAAATAAAAATTATTATTAATATGGTTAGAGTCATATATGTTAGTGGTACAAATTCAAATGCTGTAAAATATTATAAAGTAAAAATGAGAATCTCCTCCATTCCCCGGCCCTAGGCCCCAAACCAAACATTACTATTTTCTTTAGACACCCAATGGTATAGCATACCCTGCCTCGGTGGACTCCAAAGCATAGTCCGGTGCATCAGCATCACCTGAGAACTTCTGAGAAATGTGAAAAAGCAGGTTTTGCTCCAACCTACTGAATCAGAAATTCCAAGGTGGGTCCAGCCGCCTGTGTCCTAACGAAACCTTCAGATATTCTGATGTGTAATAAACTTTGATTCCATATCATTCTGAAGCTACTTCTTTCAACTTGGACTTCAGACCTTGGACAACTTTTCAAGTCTTTAAACTGCCTCCATGACTTTGTCCTATGTATAGGGTGGGCCACAGTAGGTTTACAATGGTGAGGAAGCAAAACACAGGGTTTATTCTTGTACTACTATTTATTACTAATTATTGTATCATTTATTTGAGTTATAACTGTAAACTTCTGCCCATTCCTGTATATCTCACACTTCCTTGGACAATTCCACATCCATCTTTGTTTCCAAGTTTCTTTAGCATCGTAAGCAAAGTTAAAATAAAAATCCTTATGTTATATGTATGTGTGATATACAAACAGCTAGGTATAAGTTGATAGACAGGTAGATTGGTAAATAGGATAAAAATTCTCCAGGAAAAATTCCTACAAGTGGTGTAGTTGAGTCAAAGAGTAAGTAAATTTTGAATTTGGACAAATTTGATAAGTTCTCTTCAAAGACATTGCACCAGAGTTTATTAGTAGGTCTAATCCTTGAAACCTGCTTTCATATTGGGCATTATTATTAATGTTTAAATGTCACTTTGATGGGTTAAAATCATTACTCCCTTTATACTGCATTTTTTATGAGTAAAATTAATCATTTTCATAGTTATATTGACTTTTCCATCCTATAAACTGTATTTCCCACATAATTTTTTTCCAAAATGAAGATTTCAGCAAAGAGCTTACTCTGACTGGTTTGGGGTCATTACAAGGTTTGAAGGAAAACTGCATTATTAGCAACTTGCCGATTGTCCTGAATGGTTTATTACTATTCCCAAGGCGTGACTGATCACAATCAAAAAATTAATCACCAATCAGCCTTAGTAATGAAGACATCATCATATTTGCATATGTGATAATTTAGGTAATCTTTTAAAAATTTTATTGAACATTATTGGGGTGAAATTGGTTAATAAAATTATATGGGTTTCAGTTTTACATTTCTACTATACAGCATCTCTATGTTGTGCATTCACCACCCCAAGTCAAGTCTCCTTCCATCACCATTTATTTCCCCTTTACCCTCTTTTACCTCCCCCCACCTGCTTTTCCCCCTGGCAAGCCCCATACTGTTGTCTGTGTCTATTGAATCTTTTCCTGCTTTGTTTAATCCCTTCAACTTTTTCGCCCAGCCCCACAAGCCCTTCCTGTCTGACAGCTGTCAGTCTGTTCTCTGTATCTATGTGTCTGTTTCTATTTCATTTGCTAGTTTATTTTGTTCGTTAGATTCCACATATAATTGAAATCATACGGTATTTCTCTTTCTCTAACTGGCTTATTTCACTTAGCGTAATACTCTCCAGGTCTATCTGTGCTGTTGCAAAAGGTGAGATTTCCTTCTTTTCTATGGGTGAGCAGTATCCCATTGTGTGGGTGTATCACAGCATTTTTATACACTTATCTACTAATGGGCACTTGGGCTGCTTCCAAATCTTGGCTACTGTATATAGTACTGCAATGAACATAGGGGTGCACATATTCTTTCAAATTAGTAGTTTTTGTTTCTTCAGATATATTCTCAAAAGTGGAATTGCTGGCTCATAAGACAGTTCCATTTTTTAATTTTTAAGTGTCGCTTTGATGGGTTATTTCCAACAGTATGAGGTAATTCCATACTGTTTTCCACAGTGGCTGCACCAATCTGCATTTCCACCAACAGTGCATGAGCGTTCTCTTTTCTCTACACCCTCACCGACACTTGTTGTCTGTCTGAATTAAAGCAGTTATCAAAAAACTTCCAATAAACAAAAGTTCTGGACCAGATGGCTTCAATGGTGAATTTTACCAAACATTCAAATAAGAACTAACACTTTCTCAAATTATTACAAAAAATTCAAGGGGAGGGAAGACTACAAAGCTCATTTTATGAGGCCAGCATATCCTAATTCCAAAACCAGAAATAGACACTACAAAGCAAGAAAATTATAGGCCAACATCCCTGATGAACATAGATGCTAAAATCTGCCACAAAAATATTAATGAACTGGGTGCAGCAATACGTAAAAAAGATCATACACTATGATCAAGTAGACTTTATTCTGAGGCACAGATACAAGGTTGGTACAATATCTGCAAATGAATAAATGTACTAAACCACATATACAAAATAAAGATAAAAGCCACATGATCATATCAAAAGATGCAGAAAAAAGCATTTGATACAATCCAGCACCCATTTATGATAAAAAATCTGAGCAAAGTGGGATTAGGAGAAATATACCTCAATGTGATAAAGTCTACATATGACAAACCCACTGCCAACGTCATACTCAATGGACAAGAACCACAAGTGTTCTCCTTAAGATCAGGAACAAGACAGGAATGCCTGCTTTCACAGTTCTTATTCAGCACTGGAAGTCCTACCAACAGCAATCAGGCAAGGAGAAGAAACAAAAGGCAACCAAACTGGAAAGGAAGAAGCAAAGCTGTCATTATTTGCAGGTGACATGATACTGTATGTCAAAAACCCTAAAGATTCCATCAAAACACTACTAAAACTGATAAATGAATTCAGTAAAGTAGCAGGATATAAAATGAATATCCAGATATTAGTTGCATTTTTATACACAATAATGAACTATCAGAAAGAGAACCTAAGAAAATAATTCCATTTACAGTTCCATCAAAACAATAAAATAAAATACCTAGGAGTAAATTTAACCAAGGATGTAAAGCACCCATACTTGGAAAATTAAAAACACTTAAGAAAGAAATGGAAGAAGATATAAATAAGTGGAAGCATATACTGTGTTCATGGGTAGGAAGAATTAACATCATTAAAATGTCCTTACTATCCAAAGCAATCTGTAGATTCAATGCAATTCCTATTAAGATACCAATGGCATATTTCACAGAGCTAGACAAGTATTCTAAAAATTTTTATGGAACCACGAATGACCCTAAAGAGTCACAGCAGTCTTGAGTAAGAAGCACAAACTTGGAGGATTCATGCTAGTTGATATCAAACTATACTATAAGGCCACAGTAATCAAAACAGCATGGTACTGGAATAAAAATAGACATATACATCAATGGCACAGAATAGAGAGCCCAACATACAATAGGGCAAAGATAGTTTATTCAATAAATGGTGTTGGAAAAATTGTACAGATATGTGCAAAAAAAATGAAAATAGACTACCTTCTTACACTGTACACAAGAATAAACTCAAAATTGATTAAAGATTTACATGTTACACTCGAAACCATAAAAATCCTAGAAGAAAACACAGATAGTAAAATCTTGGACATTTCTAGTAGCAACATTTTTTTCTGATATATCTCCTCAAGCAAGGGAAACAAAAGAAAATATAAACAAATGGGACTACATCAAACTAAAAAGTTTTTGCACAGCAAAGGAAATCATCAACAAAATGAAAAGGCAACCTGCTGAATGGGAGAACACATTCACTAATTATAAATCTGATAAGGGGTTAACCACCAAAATTTATAAAGAACTTATAAAACTCTACACCAAAAAGCCTCCCAAATAATCCAATTAAAAAATAAGCAAAAGACCTGAATAGACACTCCTGCAAAGAAGACATACAGCCAGACGGCCAATAGACATATGAAAAGATGCTCAACATCACGAATCATCAGAGACATGCAAATTAAAATCACAATGAGATAGCACTTCACACCTGTCAGAATGGCCATGATCAATAATCTAGAGAAGGAAATTTAGATGGAAATTATTGATTGTGAAAGATGTGCCAAAGGTATGAGTTATTGGAATACTGATTTTCACTACAGTGCATCTGGGTCCCTCATGGTTACTCGCTGAACTGAAGGGGCAGTCCTTCCAAATACCTCTATCAGGTAGGTGCAGTTATTACCCCTATTACGTAGGTAAGGAGATAGAGGGTTAGAGATTGGAGAGTTAAAGTATCATCTTTAAGGTACGTAGGTGGGAAGAGGCACAGCAAGGATTCCATACAGGCCGTTCTAACAGCAAGTCCTGTGGCCTGATTCACTTTGTAAAGCTGGAGAAGTTCAGACAGAGAGTGTCCAGTGGAGTCTCCTCTGAGCACTCACTTTCCATCAGCTTGGGCAAATGGGAGGTAATAAGAGATACGAAAAGTCGGATGTTGACAATGCAGCAGTTAAGTGGGAGAGAGGAGTCCAAATGGACAGGTGGTTATTTGTGGGTGCTGTTGATTCAGAGCTCGGGCTGCAGGTCTGAGTCATCTGTTTGTCCTCCAATGTTCTGTGCTCGAAAGCAATCGAGGTGCCGGCCCTGTGTCAGCTTCCCTGAGTCGGATCTCTTTCCCCGAAATCACTGGCTTGTTGTCCTGCACAACAGCCCTGGTTATGAATCCAATATTCTTCACCAGGATCCCATGAACGCTGCCAGAAACACACCCCACGCAAGTTTGGGGCTTGGGTCCATCAGGATGGGAGTCAGAAAACAGGACCAGAACTGAGTTCAGAAGTTGACCAGAACCAGACGTTTGGAACCTGTTAAATCGTTCTGTGAATTAGGTGTGACTCCTCTATTGTCCTCCCCCTTTTCACCTTCACACCTGAGCAATGAACAGTGAGGAAAGCACCCTTTCTGCAGGCAGGTGTTCACCTGCAGCCTGAGAGGTCAGCAGTACTTATCTATCACTGTGGTCACCCAAGAAAATATAAAGACACATTCCCAGAGATGAGAAGACTTGTGACATCACCTCAAGTCTCCCCTAATCTAGAGGATTCCATGCTGTGGCAGGAAGCTGGAGAAGATGCCTGAGGCAGAAAATGGATACTTCCGGAGTGGCTACAGGCAAAGACTTGAGAGGCAGGCCGACTTGGGTGTTCTTCCTGGCTCCACACTCTCCAGCTCTGTGCCCTTGAAAAAGTTTTATATCTTCTCCTGCCTCACATGCCTGAACCACAAAATGGGAATGAAACACAGACCTTCGGGTTGCCGTGAGAATCAAATGAAACTCTGCATCTAAAGCACTTAGCACTTGGAGACGTAACAATGGCTGAGTAAAGGCTAGCTCCGTGTGGATGCTTTGCTGTTGACAGCTCAGGACCTCCCCGTTCTCCTGGCTCCTCTCTGTCGTGACAAACTGACAGATGGTGGCTCCAGGTCCTGACTGATCCCTTATGTTAATGGCCATGACTCCTAAGACAGCTTCCCAGAGGCTGTCAGACCTCAGTGTAAATTGTTGGCTTGGACTTCACTCTTTACAGAAAGACGGGTCCTGTGTGAGATGGATCTCAGCTTCCAGAATTCACTGTGGGGCCTTTTCTTGCTCATTTACTAGGTGGGCTCCCGTTGGCCTGAGGGAACTAATATGTTTCACAGCCTGTTTTGTAGATTGCATCTGGCCAGATGTTCCTCTGTGTGGGTTCCCTAAGCAATGTGGGAGGGAAGGAACACCCTTGTGTACATGGAATTTCAGCCAAGAGGTCTGGTGGTGCACCGTCTTCCTCCTAGCGCAGCCACCTCTTTTGTTGCTCTCAGGGAGCAAGACTCTATTCCAGACTGAAAGTTCAGAGGCAATGGTTCTGAGACCACATTTCCACCTTCCATCATGTACCTACATGCTACTGCCTGTAGGTAGCATGTACCTACATGCTACTGCCTGTTTCTTTTGATGACACAGACTTCATTGTCCAGGACATCTGTTAAGAAAGGAGCCCAGCCCTGGCTGGTGTGGCTCAGTGGATTGAGCGCGGGCTGGGAATCAAAGGGTCCCGGTTCGATTCCCAGTCAGGGCACATGCCTAGGTTGCAGGCCAGGTCCCTGTGAGGGCCATGTGAGAGGCAACCATACATTGCTGTTTCTCTCCCTCTCTGTCTCCCTCCCTTCCCCTCTCTCTAAAAAAAAAATAAATAAATAAATAAATAAAAAAAAAAAGAAAGGAGCCCAATTATGTGTCTACTACAAAACACTGTAATAGGGGTAACAGAGTGACCATGGAAGGGGTTATGTCTAATGGCTAGGGGAACCATACCCCCTTGTTTGCTAGAGACAGTCCCATCCAACATCTCATCCAGTCCTATCCAATATCCCATCAGCAGCCCTCCATTCTCGCCAATTTGAATCTGAAAGGATACTGACATCTTAGTTATGGCTCAGAGTCAAGACATCTTCGCCCAGGGGCCCATTGGAAACACGTGGTTTGCATGGGGAGCCTGTGGGAAACTGCATCATCCTGACTCAGAGGGAGAAGGACAACTGTAGAAAGTTATCATCAAGATATCAACTACCTAATGAACAGGGCTGCTAGAGTCCCAGAAACAGAGAGAGAAGGACTTGGGACAGGCTGAGAGGAGGAAATACTAGAGTGACTGTGGAAGGTGATGGAGAGGTCACCCCCTGGCCCTGCCTTTCAGGGAACAGTGCTCCATCAAAGACGAGAGGTTTCGGCTTCATAATTTCCCACGCCACGCTAGCCTGGAGAGGGTGATCTTAGGCTGGGGATCGGAGTAAAGGGACAAGGGCTTGCAGTAACATTAATTAATAGCAAAACCAGAAAGAATGGAAGATAAGCTAGCTCCTTTAAGTGGTGCACTTAAGATATGCTCGTTGTGCTGGGTTCGTCACAGGCATCATCCTATTTCATTGTCACATAGCCAAGGGAACTAGAGCACTGTTATCACAATGAGAACACGGATCTTAGAGAGAGGAACTGACTTGCCCACGGTCACACTGTCAGAAAGAGGTGGATCCTCTTTGGATGCCCAGTTCTTGCATCCCAAGCCTCAGTACTTCGCCATTGTGTCACTTGGTCTTTTGGGAGTTATTAGTTTCCTAGTTTACCCCCTTTCCAGAAAACGTCTTTCCAAAAGTCAGCGGGGCTAAGTCTCTGCTCTGTGTGCTTGTTGCACCAATAAAACTCTTCCAAGTTTTGCTCTGGTTATTCTTTCTCCTCTAAAGCTACCTCATTCCAGGGTGTGTGTTTGGCTGCCATTTTGTTCCCCAAAGCTTGAAGCATAGGAAAGACTCTCCCTGCAGAAAAGTCAAAATAATGTTATTGTAACATCAAGTGAGCAGCGGTGTATTACTGCTACTCATAATGGTGGTAGCAGAAATGGCTGAGATGGTAGTAGAGATGGTAGTAGAGATGGTTGTGGAAATTATAATAATATAAAAGGCAGTTATAGAAATTACCAAAAAAACCCAACTATACCCAGTGTTTATGGAACACTTGCTATGTAGTTCCTATTGTGAGCCCTTTATATATATAATAACTCAATCATCACCGCATCACTCAAGGCCTGAACTAAGATGAGGTGAGAGAGGCTCCTGTGGACAAAATGCAAAGAAGTGCTTACTCTCAGGGCTGTGAAGAGAAAGCCCCCCTTAAATGGGGCACCCCAGGTGCCCCACTTGCCTCACCCTGGTCCCCGCCCTGCCCTGTTGTGGGAATGGGATATTCACAATGTACAAACCTCTAAAAAAATAAACTGGAACGGACAGGGTGCTGGTTAATATTTTGAGGTCACACAGACAGCAAGGGACAGATTTAGAACTCAGATCCCAGGCTCATTTACCTAATTTATGGTTCCTTTAGTTTCCCAGAGTCCTTTTACAGGGAACTTGGTAATAGAATGAGTTCCCAGCTCCAGTACTAGAGTGTTTGCTCAAAATCTCAGAATTGCTTAGAGAATAGTCTTAAGAAATGTCAGAAGAAGAAAGAGAGGGAATAGGAAGGAGAGCAGAGAGAGAGAGAGGAAGAATAACATCGGGATGAAAGAGGGACGAAGAAAGGGAAGGAGGGAGGGAAGGACGTAGGTTGGCCAAGGTTTGTTCAGAAGCCAATGGGAGGAGCAACACTGTCCCTGTCTGAGTGTCGTTAGGCAGAGCACTCTTTTTTGTTCACGTGATAGCAACCCAGTTCACACTACTTGGGCAAAAGGTGGAATATATTTTTCTCTGTGGAATTATAGTGTGTAATAAAAGACTAGCTAAAACCAAACTTCAAGTCAGGCGCAGACCTAGCTGGCTTCAAGGATAACTGGAAACTGGGAATTGAACTCTCTATCATCATCAGCATCAGCATCAGCAGCAGCAGCAGCAACAGCAGCAGCAGCAGCACCAGTATCACCAGCATCATCTTTTCTGCAGCCCGGGGGGGTTGTGCTCAGATGGAAACTCAGGCGATCTCCGCTTCCACTGGGATGTCACACTGGCCTTCTTGTGTTCGATAGGCAGATGAGGCCTCATTACCTGTGTGGTGACAATCATGTTACCAGAAAGAATGGATAAGGGTGCCCATTTTTGTGCTGTAGTATTTCTTTCTTTCTTTTTTTTAAAAGATGTTATTTATTTTTAGAGAGAGAGGAAGGGAGGGAGAAAGAGAGGGAGAGAAACAGCAATGTATGGTTGTCTCTCACATGGCCCTCACCAGGGACCTGACTCGCAACCCAGGCATGTGCCCTGACTGGGAATCGAACCGGGACCCTTTGGTTCCCAGCCTGTGCTCAATCCACTGAGCTACACCAGCCAGGGCTGTGCTGTAGTATTTCTAGGATGGAGAATTAATGTCTAGTGATAAATCAGCAATAACAAAATCATAAAACTGTGACATGATAGGATGGGTGGGGATTTGACAAGTGAAAGTATAAACCCAGGACTTCGAAAGGGAGGGTCTGGTATGGACAAATGCCTGGAACGTGGAAGCTTCAGAGCACAATCAGCCATTGTGTTTGGCTGGATTGTAGATTGTAAATCGTGGTGTCATGGCAGTAGGGCAGAGAAAGGAAGTGACAATATCGTGGTGGAGCACTTTGAATAGAAGGATGAGGAATTGTATTATTGAATGTTATTGATTTGTTTATTCATCTATTCACTTATTTATTCCTCAGTAAATATTTACTAAACACCTACTGGGCACCTACTAAGTCTGTAGTTACAAAGAAAATCATGAAACACGAATAGTTCCCAGTTTAGAGAAGTTGCTCATGTGAATAATAGGTGTGAGTAGCCAAGAACATCTCTCATTGCCCAGATGGTATTAAAGAGTCCTTACTCGGGGACCTTATAGAATATTGCCATAGTGACAAGGGGGAGGCTCTTAACTTGCCTTGATTTTTGACAAAAAGACTGCTGTGTAAAGGAATCGGGGAAACTCTGAGGTTTTTTGAAGAGGACAATGATGTGATCAAGCCCAATGTGGAGCAACTCTGATAAATCTTACATACTCCAAAGCTTCCCACATGGTTGACAAGCCTTGGTCTGGCCTCCACCACAAGGTGGCTTCTGCATCTGCCTAATTTTACTTCTTGCTCCTCCTTTCCACAAGTCATCTTCCCTAATAAAACCCTATATGACAAATTGTGTCTCAGCATCTGCTTGTGGAGGGCCCAGCTAGTGACCCTCAGAATCTAAAGCAAATACTGGACATGAAAAAGGAGACCCATGCCTTTTTTTGTACGAAGACATTGAATAGCACCAAAGCGAAGTATTTTATTCACTTATTCAGTACAAGTCAAGCACCTATGTGCCACATTTCAGGATCTGTTTTGGGGTCTAGGTTTTGACATAGATGGAGCTGGAGTTGCTGTCTTTGAGAGCAATAAATCAGGGCAGGGGAGCTGCCACAATACATAAAATGTTAAGGAGAATGAGAATATGTTCAATGTAATACACGATACAGAGGTTAGACACTTTTTTGCTTTCAAGAATGATAGAAGGGAAAGCATTTAAAGAGATGAGGTGTCACTTGGAACACTATGACTGAGACTGCTGTTGCTCATGATGTCTGGATTCCCCTCTACTCCTTGGCATTCAACTTGACTACATATATCACCCTTCTTGCAGAAGTGGCACTGAGTAATTATTACTGACCCATGTACTGTGAGTAGAAGTGATGTGCCTCACTTATACCATCCCGGGGCATAAAACTGTCCACTGAGGGTTGTCCATTTTATCTTCCTCCACATGGCAGCAGAATGGAGAGGAAGGCGGGAACTCTGAGCAGAGCAGAACCAGGAGATGAAAGGAGCCTGGATGCCTGAATGACTGTGTGGCACAGAGACCCTTCACATCGACCTCCACCGTACTCTGATAGAAGCAAGAAGTAAGCTTTCTTGTAGCGAACCACTGAGATCTTGGAGTTCTTTAGTTGCCTACTCCAACTGAAATATAAGGTGTAGAAATTAAGGAAAGCTTTTCTTCTTCGTGTGAGAAAGTCTTGACTACAGTTAGAGGCTGAGAGATGGTGCCATGGAAGATAAATTGAGAAGGCAAAGGAGTGGATAATCATTAAAGCAAATTCCCTGTGGTTATGGGAGCAGGTGACCCAGAACTGGAGCCTCTGTCCTCCTGTGTTTTGTTGTCAAGAATGAGAAGAATATTGGTCATTTTCTAGTGGTTTTATTACTAATTATTAACTGGAGAGAAATTGTGAGTAAGGAACAGGGATAACAAACCTATGAAAGTAACAAAGATTCAAGAATCTTTTCATGTTGTCCCACATATGGTCGTGGGAACATAAACATGTACAGAACGGCACACAAGAGTTTAGGTCCTGGCTTTGCCATATCTTAGCTGTGAAATAGAAAAACAACTTATTCTGAGATTATTCACTTGACTGGGTTGTAAACACAGGTAAACAGGTAAATGCCTCACATGGATTTCGTGCATATGTTTGAAGACCTAATGAGATGTCATGTAAATTGCACAGGGAAAATGTATGGAATATTTTGAAAATCATAACAATAGCTAATCTTTCTTGAACACTTACTCTGTGTCAGGCACTGATTTAAGCAAAATATAAGCATTAAATCATTTATTTTTCATAACAACTCAAGGAGGTATTTCTTCCATTGTCTCCAGTTTTATGAAGAAGGAAATCCATTCAAAAAACATTACTTGCCAGTACTCATCTGTGGGTAGAGAGAATATATGAGAATATATATATATATATATCTTGTTATTTTCCTTAATAATCACATTTTGTTTTATAATAAGAAGATAAAATGAATGTTATTTGTTAAAACAATGAAAATATTAGGTTATAATCCTTTCGAGAAAACCAGAAGTGTGGTTCTTGAAGGTAACATTGACTGAGCCCCAACCTTACTGACACTTTTGCAGGGGTCCCGAGGCTGTTCTCCAAGATGTCATAGTGGCGCATAGCCCCGCGGGGAGCATCAGCCAAGTTGGAGCAGTGGCTGCTCTCAGCTCTTTGAACGTCCAGCTTGGGTGGTAACCAGGTCAGGTTGCTGCAGACCCTTCTAGGCTTCTCCGCATAGACTGTCTCATGGGTGCTCCTCCCACCCCCGAACCGCGGATAGCTGAGTGTTCTCGGGACACGCCATTCCACCGGGGACTCCCTGAGAACCTGTGTAGAACACATCTCAGAACTGTCCTGCTACGGGTCAAGGGAGTTGGGATACTGGAGCACAAATTTCTGTCCCTGAATGTTTACTGGTTAGTCTAAGTGCCCTGAACACCTTGGTCTTTCTGGCTGTCCAGTGCAGTGGGCCAAGGTTCTTCTTTGGCCATGGGCACCCTGTGGCGGAGAGACCCTTTGGCATTGAAAGAGACCGTCAGCTGGTGACTTCTGAAGTAAGCCAAGGTGACAGGGCCAGGCACCAAAAGAATCTGCTGCACATGTTAACAGGGTAAATAAAATGATCCATTTAAGGATTTCGCACATAGTAAGTGCTCAGTAAATGCCAGTCTCATAGTGGAAATGGCAGCATTAGTACCGTCATAATTCATGCGGAACTCGTATTAAAATCCAAGTCTTTTGAGTCCAGTTCTCAGAATATTTTAATTAATAAGAGAATATTAAGGTTTCTTCTTAGTTGTCCTCCTTCCTCCAGCTCTTAGAGCTGCTTTGGCTACCCCTTAATTTCTCATTCTCTGGATAGGAATAATGAAATGGGAACCATTTTGCAGACTAAAATTTCCATCTCTGAAATTCTGCACTTTGCTTCAGGAAAACCCCCAAACTCCCATTAGCCTCTATTGTTCCTTTATCTCTTTACTTGATGCCACTTAAGGCTCTGGGGTCAAGAGATAGACACCTTGTGTGTGTGAAGGCCCCCAAGAGGTGAACAGCAGTCAAAGTTTGCTACCCTGGAAGACTTCAAGCCCTTTTAGCTGCTCAATGGAGAACACATCCCAGGATGCAGGTGGGTCTCCAAGACAACCGGGGTTTGATGGTTCACTGAAGGATGGCCAAAGCAGCTGCGTGTTGGTGCTCCGGAAGTCCCATACTACTCTGCAAGGGCTCTTGGTTCAGAAACACAAAACATATTTTCTACAAACACTTTTCTCCTCAGTTTTTAATCACACGTATATTGCAGAGGAAATGTATCCCATCTGGGTTGTTTTATTTAATAATTCATTTATACTTTTTTTTATCATCCAAATAAAATGTTGAAATTTCCTTGGTGTTGCACATTAACTAAAACGCTGGAAGAACATATGTGGTAAAAGGCAATGCTTCTGTGCCTCATGCTGCAGTGACTGTGGGTCTCTGAGGTGGCCTCAAAGTCCACACAGTGAGTCGGCCATGTCCTGAATCCCTTTGAGGGACAGTGCCAGCTCCCTTGGTATCAACGACAATGGGCCTGGCTCATCTAATTCTGTTAATCACAGAAACTTGGCACAGAGAAGAGCCTGGTCAAAAGAGGTTAAAGGACCTCAGATATCAATGAGTCCCACCTCTCTGTTATTTTACAGCTGAGGAAACTGAGCCCCAGAGGGAAAAAATTCTTTGCCTAATGACACATGATTAATTAAAGGCAGATTTGGGGTCATAAACTCAGGTCTCTGGAGCCCAGAAGCTGTGCAGCGGTGTTATTTCTACTCTCTCTATTACAGAGCATCAAAGCACCAGGGCAAAATTAGACTGCAAGACCAAAATCCTAAGTGTACTCAAGAGTCACAGGCCGTTATGGACTGGGCAGAGGGTAAAGGGAGCGCAGAGGCTTTAAAAAGAGGCTCCCTCCCTGCAAGTGTACAGACTCCAGGAGATATCGGCTTCATGTTGTATTTCAACTATTTCCTTGATAATAATGACCTTGGGACTATTAAAGAACAGCTCTAAGCCTCTGTTTCCAAATCTGCAAAATGGGTTAAAGTTTGCATCCATGCATTGGATTTTGTGAAAATTAAGTAAAAGCCTGATGTATAATCACTTGGTATAGTGGCAACCCCAGAGCAAATCCACAAAAAACAATCATTTTTCTTCCTACTACTGTTCTCACCATTACTCAGTGGTCCTACTGAGTAATATGAGCAGTGTTTCCTGAACTGTGTTTTCTCACATGCTATTTCTAGGAGATGTGGATTGGTCTTATAAAAAATAAATAGGATGAAAATATCTCATATTTTCAGATGTTTTGAAAATATTGCATGTGATACAATATCCTGGGAGATTCTTAGTGCAGAAAATGTAATTGGTAAATTCTCCGACAGGCATGCAGGAGAGCAACCTGTCATATCGTGTTGAATGCAAACATTAGCAGAGATCACTGGCTTTTTCTTCTAAGAACACATGTAAATTTACACTCTATGGAAAAGCTTTCTGTTGCACATCAGTTTGGGGAATGGAGGCTTGAGAGTGATAGAGGTAGATGCAGGCTGTAATGTGCAGAGGGCCATGACCCATCACGGCAGGATGTGTAAAGGTGAGTACTAAGGAGCGTTCATCTTTGATGGGCACACTCAGGGTCATCTTCATGGAGAAATATTAAAGCAGGAGAGGGTTGGTTGAAGATTAAAGTGAGGAAGTTCCTGAACACAGAATCAAAAAAGTGCTAAGGAGTTCCAGAGAACAGCAAAATCCAACTTCACCCCTCCAGCTGTGGGTGTGAGTGGCAAGAAGCACTGGCTGGACATTTGGGGACCAGCTTATCTTCTTTTCCCCCCCAAAGGGCAGGAAGCATCCTGGGTTCATTGACAACCTCTAGCGCAAGGCCCAGGACTAAGTAGGACTCAATAAATGTGCACTGAGTTGAGACCAGATCTAAGTGGATGTGAAAAGCCATGATAAGGAATCTGGACGCTATTTGGCAGACAATGGGGAGCCGTCAAAGCTTGTTGCTCAGGGGAGCGACATGTTCAGAAGTGCACTTTTGAGAGATTGGTGTGGCAGCATGTGGGGGATGGAACCCAGGAGAGAGAAACTGGAGGCAAGAATCAACCTAGAATCCACGCACGATTTCAAACCAGAAGCCACTGCACGCAGGGATGAGCAGCAGGAATGGCGGTGCTGATGAAAACGTAGCTGCAGTGGTAGAAGATTAACGCAACTTTCTTGAACTAGAATTCATTTCTAAAAAGTCAAAAGAGGAACATTAGCAAGGATTCAGAAGTGATTTCACATTGTGGAGAGGAGAGAGGGATCTGGAGGCTGCGAGGTTCCGACACCTGGAAACTGAGAGAATGACCGTATCGCGGCAGGCAGAAGAAAGCGAAGACATTGGAGCAGATTGAGTTGGGGGGAAAGGCAGCTCAGTTATGGCTTTGAGCTGACTTTGAGCTGCTGGCGGGGCACCTGAAGGCACAGACCAGGAAGCATTTGGGAATGTACGATGGAAGCCTGGAAGAGAAATAGGAGAGAAGATGTAAATTTAGGATCCACCGGCGCAGAGTTGAGATCAGAAGCTCTGTGAGTGTGTAACAGTGGTGATTTCGAGACTTGGGGTAAAGAACAGAGAAGGTCAAATACGTGGGCACCACTGTTCAGCATTGTCTACACCTGCAGCCCGATGCAGCTTGTTCCCTGCCCACTCAGAGGAAGATGCTTACACAGTCACACCTCTGTCCAGTCCCTCAGTCAGCCCTGTAGGACTGATTTAGCTACCCCCTAGAGCTGGAGTCTGGACATGATCTTGCTCTTTTGTGTGGGAGGAGCCCCAGACACCCGCCAATCAATTGAGTTATTTCCCTGCCTCGATAATTGTCTTCGGAATGCAAGCTCCAGACCAGACTGCTCGGATTTGAATCACAGCAGTGAGGGAGTGGAAGAGGTTTTGAACCTGTCCTCTTTTTCATTTTTCTGTAAATTTGGAATACATATAGTGTCCATGTGTCTGGTTATGAAGAGTAAGTAAGGCCTTTAGAAAGTTCTCAACATATAGTAGGGGCTCAATATACGGTGGCCACTATTATTATTATTTTTTATCACACCAGACATTTGCACCCAGTGCTGATGACTGGGCCTGTGTCTCAGTTTCCTATAATGATTAAACACCCGAGGCCCCTTTTCCCTCGCAGAATCTTAAAGCACTTACTTTAGCTGGTGCTGGGCGTTTCCTCGGTTCCCCCCTCCCCCTTCTCTCCAGACAGCACTGCACACGTCACCACCGTCAGGACATGGCAGCTGCTCCCTCCCTCCTGTCACTTATTCATTTATTTTTTGAATCATCTATTCAATTTCATTTATTTATTGAGTATCCACCTTGTGCTAGGTATCCTCTCCACAGCCACCAGATAACACTACCTGGAAACGGAGGTACGCACGGCTTCGTCTTTCTGGATATTGTGACACTGTGATTTTCCACTGCAGCCGCCGAGGGAGCAGGAAGGTCTGAAACCACGCCCTCACATGCGTTTCTAGTTTGCTCCGAGGCTGAGCCTTCAAACTCCCCCTGCAAAGAAACTGTGCTTTCCCGGGTCTTCCCAGACTTGCGAGCAACTGGTGGGCACGGAGTAAAAACCCAGTAAACTCATGCTCGTGACTTGGGAAGATACACAAAAAGGTCAGCATTGCTTTTACCCCCACGATGACTCAGCCTGGAAGACATCTTTCTCCCATATCTGTTCACATCTGCCCTGATACCTCATAAAACCTTGCCCCAGATAGTCATTAACGAGGTGGCAACACGGATATCGGGGGCCCCAGGGAGGCCTTCTGTTTGATGTTCTGCGTGAAGGAAATGCAGACTTGCTCTTTGTGCAGGTATGGGGCTCACTCTGAACCCCCGCTGGACGGTCCCTCCTTGTAAACTCAGACGAGAAGTCAGGGCACTGTGACTGCATGGAGGGAGCAGAGCGGCGGAGCGCTGGGGTGGGGGCGCACGGGCAGCAGTGGAAGGATGCAAACAATTACGGGGGTTTTGTGCGTGGCCGACGTGAAACGGTGAATGCGATCCCCATCAGCGGAATGCTCCTTGCTCTGTGCTTTGTGTGTGAGTGCATCCCCGCTTTGGGCACCCCCCCGAACTTCTGACTTCCAGTGAAGGGGAGGAGGGGCACTTGAATGCAGCAAATGTACACCCATGCGTAACTGTACATGCCTTTTCCCTCTCTGTTCTTGTGAAGCACTGAGTACCATGCCTGGTATGTGGCGAACGCTGAGAAAACTTGTTGAATGAATGAACGAATGAATGAACAATAAAAAATCAGGGCCATTTAGCAGGGAGAAGAGACCTACCAAGTTTCATTCCTCTTTTCTTTACATGACACCAGACCGAGGCAAAGGATGGGTTTGAAGCACTGCAGAGCTTCAGATGACCTTCAGAAGCACTCTCGGGTGACCTTATAGATCCCAGTTGTGGATGGGGCTGATTCCCACCAGTTCTGGGGAGGTGACCTTCTGCCACCAAAGATGGATTAGCCCCCAGCACAAGCGGGATGTTGGGAAGCCAGACCTCACTCCTTGGCCTAGGTGTGGCGAGTCCTTCTCTGACACCCCTCACCTTGCCTTACGCACACACATACACACACACTCAGTCGTTTGAAGCAGACCCTGCTTTGGAATGGAGAAGGCCACTTAATCCCACCCAATAGGGACCCCCAAAATCAGATCAACTGCAGCCAAGATGGGCCATCTGAACAAACCTTTGGGGTTTCCTGTATGTATTAGAAACCAAGCATTTCTCTACTCTCTAGAAACCAACTGCAGTTCAGTGGAAAGATCACTGAAGCTGCAGTGTCAATAGCAAATAGCTTTCGAGCACCTAGTTGTATGGGCACAGCAATCCAAGAAGCAGGAACTGTTACTCTTTTTTGTTAATACATTAAGCAATGAGGCCCAGAGAGCTAACTTCGCTCGCCTGGGGTTCCAAACAAGTCAGCGGCAGAGCTGGGACTGCATCGGGGCAGGCAGCCTCAGGAACAACACTCCTAAGCCCGGCACTAAATAATCATACCTGCACTTAACATCTAACTTCAGCACTAGTCTCTGTGGTTTTAGGTCTGTTACATGCACTAGACTCCAGTTTTTCTCATCTATAAAACGAGAAACAAAAATCTCAGATCCCATAACTGTACGGATGAAGTGTGCAGAGCAGCTGCTTGCACGAGGGCATAGAGGAGGTTAGTTTTCTCCCCACCATCGAGGTCATTAAGACAACCTCATGAGGGATGCTCCTGTCACAAGTTCAGCAGTCGCCCTCGCCTTGCATCGGAGAATCGTTTTCCCTGCAAAGGAAGGGCTGCTGGGAAGCTGTTGCATCTCAGGATGAGGGAGAGGCCATTCTCAAGGTGCGCCCAGGGCAAGCTCATTCATAAAGCAAACACTCAAGGAGCTTCAGCAAGAGGCCCGGGCAGCGGCAGCCACAGCGCCAGGGACTCCACGGTTGGTTTATTAGAACCTGGAGCCCCTCTGGAGGCCTGCAGGGAGTGGGGCTGCGGGGGGTGGGGGGGCAGAGGGGGAGCAGTGCAAAGGCCAGCTGGCTCTACAGCAACAAAGTCAACATCGCCCCAGATGTCTGCCCTGGGGTTGAGGCCATTAGCTCCAGTTTACCTGCTCACTTCATTTTTCAAAATTAGCCACAAAAGCCTCCCATGGAAACACAATGGGAAGCATTTCTTAGTGGGAGTGGGGGTGGGGGTGTGAAGAAAACTAACTATATCTTTTCCATGCACTCGCGTGGAGTTTCTGAATGTCCCCCCAGAGCCCTGGAGCCTGGGCAGGCACGTTCCTGATTGCTCCCACATGGATGTGGTGGGAGCCCCACTTTTCTTTCCGTTCCAGGATGCCCCTCAGCGAGGCCCAGGCTGCTGTCCCCTCCCTATCTCCACCCTTGTCTGGGCACCCCAGCACTGAGCCCAGCAAGGCACGGACTTTCTCATCTTCTTGCTCTTTTTCCTGGGGGATAATATTACAGTTTAAATTCCTGGGCTCACTGTGAGGGTTGCTTAGAGACGGTATTAGCTTTCAACCACCTGATTTAATCTTTTCTCTCACTCCCACCTTCCCCCACTGCTGCTCAGACAAGGCAGAGGGCAAAGGGGAGAGGTGAGGAGGGTAAACGCTTGTCTGCAGTGACATCTTTTCATCAGCCTGTGCTGAGAGCAGGGCCAGACAGGAGTGGCTGGGGTGTCGCTGGGGCCGTGATGGGTTGTCTGACTGTCTCTTGGCTGCCTGTACAGCTCAGTGTGAGCTTAAATGGGAGAAACAGGGAAGGGGCAGCGCAGAGGAAATAGACCGATGAAAGGAGAGATGAACAAAACTATAAATAGTGAAACTCGAGGTTGTGCAGTGGGCGCTGTCTGGGCAAGGTGCATTTTTGCCCGTGGCAAGTGCTTTCTAATGTGCAAATCAACAGGAAGTTATGCAACAACCTACTATGTGCTAAAAACAAACAAACAAATTTAAAAAACCCATCCCCAGTAAAAAGGAATGGAAAATATTTGTGAAGAGAAGATCCGAGTGCAACCCAGGATGATAGAACGTCCAGCTATGATTTATTGGTTTCTACTTCTATTCTTTAGGGAATCCAGGAAATAGGGGAGATGCCAGAAGATTGGAAACTGGGCCCATGGAATGATTTTATTTATACGTAATTTAGTTATTAATTAAGTGAAGTGTTAACTGTCTATATCCCTGCTGGAATGTACGTCCCACAAGGAAAGGACTGTTGTTCTCATCTTCCCCATTGATGTGCCCCAGCATGTAGAACGGTGTCTGCTTCCCGGTAGGTTCTGAGTAATGTTTGTGGACAATGTAAAAAGGGGGAAACAGAGGTGGGCCCCGCCTCTGCGGCAGTGGTGTGCACGGCTGCAAGGTGCGAGCCAGGTGATGCACGGCTCCCTCTGTGGCCTGAGACTCCCCTCCGAATTCATGAGCCTCTCTCCTCTCCTTGCTTTGTGTGCCTGCTGGTGTGCGTATCAAATATATTTTCTTATCGCCACTAAAGAAGATAATGAAAGATATTAGAATCTCCCAACTTACCGTCTACCTCCCCATTTTTCTCAAATCGTCACCTGAGGATATGTTTATTGATTTTAGAGAGCGAGAAAGGGAGAGAGAGATGGTAACATCAATGTGAGAAACATCAATCGGTTGCCTACCATACGCGCCCTGACTGGGAATCGAATCCACAACCTAGGTTTGTGTACGGGATGATGCTCCAACCAACTGAGCCACCTGGCTAGGGCATCATCCCCACCTCCCACCTTTTTAAGAGCTCTTTCCTTCTACAGTCTTTACCTCTGGATCCCAACTCAAGGCATTTTTGGTAGCGGAGCAGGATGAGTTGAACAGCCCCCCAAAAATATCAGGTCCTAAGGCCTGGAACCTTTAATTATAAGGAAAAGGGGTTTGTGCATATAATTAAGTTGAGGATCCTAACTTCCAGAAACGTTTTGTATTATCCACAGGGGCCCTAAATCTAATCACACGTCTTTATAGGAGGGAAGTAGAGGAAACTCGGTAAACCTAGAGAGGGCGATGTGAAGATGGAGTGGGGATTTGAGTGATGAGGCTATAAGCCAGGCAAGGCTACAAGCCACTGGAAGCCAGAAAGGCTGAGGAATAGATTCTTCCTAAGGGCCTCCAGAATGTGGCCCTCTAAACTCCTTGATTTGGGCCCAGTGGAACTGATGTTGAACTTCTGGCCTCCAGAACTGTGAGGGAATGCATTTCTGTCGTTTAAGCCATCCAGTCTGTGGCAATTTCCACGACGGTCTGGGAAACGAGTACAGGGAGCAATGCCGACATGTGCTTTTCCTGGAGCAGAGGCTGGGCTTGCGTGGGGCAAGCTGGCCAGACCAGGAGAAGCGCTGCGACAAGGGGCAAGTTGCAGTGAAGTAAAGCCAGCTGTTGTAAGAGATCAATATGAAATCATAATGCTGTAACACATCAGACATTTATATGTTGCTCTTATAAAATCTGTTTGGTGGCAAAAGTGAGGGCGGAGTGTCTCTTCCATGAGAAGGACTTTGTTGATGGAGGCTCAGCCATCTTTAAGACACAATTTCTAAGGTGGCCTTGGGCACACCCAGGTTGCAGAGGGAGAGAGAGGAAAATGTCAACTGAAGAGTTTTTACACGTCAAGCTTTTAAACGGTGCACACCACATCAACCCACATCCCAATGGATGTAACTTAGTCATGTTGTAACAGAGACTCCTCTGGGTTCTAGTGCCCGCTGCCAAAAAACCCTCAACTCCCAATGCCAGAGTCTTATGGAAAGGAAAGGAAGCATTTATTCAAAAGTTATACAGGTTGAGAATGGTGGAATTCTGTTTTAAGTCCCAAAGTCCCTTAAAACTAAACTCCCATAAACACACACAGTCCTGCCTCCCCTTGCCAAACTAGGCCAGTCAGAGGTACCGTCTCTCAGGAAAAGAAATCGAAGTCTGTAGCTTAGCTGGGCAGATTCCCGTTTTAACATTCCAGCTTCTCCCAGTCATCCATGCTCGGCTAGGCTCCCACTCTTCATCCAAACTGCATGGCCCCGCCTCAAGTTGGGCTGGTGGGATTCTTCTGCATTCTTTCAAACTTTGTGGCCAAGAGAGCACAGCTGCCCAGGCACTTGGGTTTAAATCCCAGCGTGGATCTTCCTCTGTAACCCCATTTCTAACTCCTCCCACAATCGTCTACACCCACCTGTACTCTGATCTCTTCTGCCTTTCTTGGCTGCCATTGTTAGTCTGGGCAGGCTTGGCCCAGTAATGTAGGAGAACTGCCTTCCTGCACACAGGGCAACTACGGGACTGTCTCTGGGCTGCATCTCCCTGGCTCTCAGCAGGCGCAGCTATTAGCATTACTAAAACACTGGCTAAGTTCTTTAGGTATGCAAAGTAACTCACAATGGTCCTGCTCCCTTCCCCTTCCTCCAACCATGACAGTCTCAGCCTGTACCCCAAGTTCTGGAACTTGGTCCACAGCTATTAGAGTATTACCCAAAGGAGGCCAAGAAATCAGCTTCTTGATTGGGAAGCCACATTCCAACAAAAACACTATTAAGCGGAGGGAGCCTGGATTCTTGATGGGCAGCTAGACAAGGCCTCAGAGAAAAGGAGAAAAACACCTACAAAGACAAAGGGATTAAAATAAAAACTAGGTAAGTCAGAATTAGAAATGATCTCATTTTCATTTTAACACTGATGCAAAATATTACACATTATAATGTAAAACTCATACTAATTTTTAGGACAGAATAAAAGCAGACTTCCCTTAATTATGCATTGTGGGGAAGGCCTCTTATCCAGTAGGCATATGTGTCCACTCCCCTCTGACTGGAACTGCCGAAGATAAACTCTGACTTTGGAATCAGAGAGAACACGGTTCAAATTCTAGCTCATCTACTTACTTGTGTACCCTTGAAAAATTATTTCACTCTTGCCTTGTTTGGAGACAGGGCTGTTACTGGAGGTTGCCCAATCTTCAAGGTAAAAAGACAAAGTGAACAGAACTACTTAATGTATTCCTGCACCTGCAAGAGTGGCATGCACAAAGATCACCCCTGAAGCTTGATCAAATGTAAGAGAGTGACCGACAGAAACTAGAACGCAACACACCTCACTTCCTGATGGGTAGGCCTCTCTTCTCTTGGGAATGATAGAAAGAGGCACTTGTAGTCTGGTGAGCGCCACCTAGGGGATGTACTTGGGAAGAGCCTAAGGTGCAAAGGGATGAAATCCTAACTTCAGTTTATAAGAATTAATTTAAGGCTATATACTCAAAAGAGCTTCTAGGTATGTTTACTTGTTGTTTCTCCTACTGGTTCAAGAGGATGTGGGTAATTAATCACGAAGTTGCACATCCTCAGTCTATCTCTAGTCAACTCACCCATGTAATTGAACAGAAGGAATTATGATATAAAAAAAAAATCCTTGTTCTCCATGAAAGATTAGCCTGGACCTGGAAGTACCTAGGAAGTTTGCTGCTTGTACATTTATCTCTTTCTCTTTCCTTATTACTACCCAGAAGGGGTGTGTTCCTCCTATGGGACTGGCCAGAAGGGAAGCTGAACCAGAAGTCAACTAAAAATCCATTAGAAAAAGTCAGTAAGTCAACAAGACACACACAGTAATAACTCTAAGAATTGAAGGTAACGGGACAATCTGGAAATGTGTATAAAAAAATTGTTAAATATGGTTAAAGATGAAATGATATAATAGGAGGTGTAAAAAACCATATTTTTGAAAGAACCAAGTAATACTTCAAGAAAAGAGTAAAGAAAATAAATTAAAAAAAAAAAAGCCTTAGTGAACAAATTAAATACTAGAATAGGCACAACCAAAGAGAGAATCTGCGAAGTGGAAAACAGATCTGAAGGCGACCCTGAAAGATAGAAAGGTGACTGGTACCCAGTGTCTAGTCCAAACTGCAGACCGTGGCCAACGAGGGTGAAGAAGCAGCCAACTAAGAAGCCCGAGAGCTGCACTAAGCAAACTATGAGGCATGGTTTGCGCCAAGGTTTTCAGAACCAGGACTGGGAACGTGAGTGAGAGCTGCAGTTTTCGTTATATTTGCTGCATAGTAGGGACATTCCTGAACCCTAATTCTGTGTGACCGTGATCTTTTTTCTGTACTATGTGGTGTCTTACACATTTACTTTGACTGGTGTTGCTACTGAGAGAGAATAAAATCTGAAAGTTTGTTCACTTATTTTTTCTTTGAACATAAATCTGTAAATTGTTTTACAACAACATAATATTAACAATAAAATTACATTTTACATGCTTTCCTGACAGGTGTTTAGTCAGGCTTAGGATACAGTATTTAAGGCTGAGTCGCTATAATTTTCAGTGGAAACTCCATAAATCTCCCCCCCTTCACTTCTACAGCTGCCAAGGCCTCTCAAGGGGCTCCAAGTGGGTGGGGAAAGGAGATAAAATAAGAATCTCCAGGAGTACGTCTCAGAAGATAAGGAAGATATAACGCTACTTAATGCCTAATGGGCACTTCCTTTTCTTTAAAGAGGCTGCTATGTGTGGGAAAAGGTCTCGGTCACCAGGGCTTCCACCAGACATTTTCTGCTGAAACGACTCAGAAACCCCTCGTCCGCACTCCTCCATCAGAGCTGCGGTTTCCAGCCCTCGCTCTGCTCTATTTGCCTTTATGCCTCAGAAGGCAGAGAAATCATAGCCAAAGCTCGAACTGACAAATGGTAATAAAACTGAAGAACTCCCAGGCAGGATTTTGAGCTTGACCTCAGAGCTGTTGGTCAAGCTGGAGATATATTTTTAATGTAAATATTCCTGGTAACATGAGCTTGGGCCCCGTGCCAGTAAAGCTTCTCAGGGGCCTTTTCTTATTCCGTGTTCTGTGTGTTAAGTTTCTCCTTCTTAGAGCCTTTTCTTCTCTTTAGGAACAAACTTGGCATTATGAGCTCTAAAGCAGTTAGCAACCTGATGACTTTTCCAAAGCCAAGGCTGAAAGACCATAAAACAAATTTCGGAGTTTTAGTTGAGGTCCTTAGGAAATGGCTTCTGGTCTAGATTTGACAAATGCATGTGAACATTTGGTTCTAGACTGTTGCTCAGCATTAGAAAAGGCCTATTTGCTTACACACAACACATTTTCAAATGGACTTGAGGTGGCTAAACTGTAAGACCTATCAGAAAGAGCATTAGATATATATTCATAAGGATTCCGAATCTTTGAGGGATTAAGTAGTTATGCTAAACCTAAGAGTAATGTAGTGGTGCCCAGGCTGGATAGCTCAGTTTGTTACAGAGTTGTTCCAATAGGCCAAGGTAGCAGGTTTGATTCCCAGTCAGGACACGTACAAGAATCAACCAATGAATGCATAAATAAGTGGAAAAACAAATTGATGTCTCTCTCTCTCTCTCTCTTCCTCTCTCTTTCTAAAGTCAATCAATAAGTAATTTTTAAAAAGAGTAATGATGTTGCTATGATGAATATATTTGAGCTTCTTGATGGTCAGGCTTAGAAGAAAAGTCTATCAAAAAGGAGGGGGTAGATTGATTCCTTGAGAGAAAGAATAAATTCCAATGGAAGCTGCCCTTATAACAGCGTTAAAACCAAGGCAGGAGTGCTTCTTTAAATGGTTATTTGATAAAACAGCTTTGATAAATATCAAGAATATAATCTTGACACAAGATTTAGTGAAGAATGTCTTCGAAGAGACTGAGCTCTCGGTGGACTAAGTTTACAATCTTCCATGAGAACATCTTGCAAAATAAAAAAATAGAGTTTAGATTACTTAGAGTGATGGGTGACTAGGTTGCCTATTGATTTATATTTCTTCAATGTTTATTTTTTTCTCTTAGATACCCTTTCAAAAGAAGTGCTAAGCAGATAACATGGATGCTTATTTCTTAATTTAATGCCTAACGTTTTAGCCTAAGCAATACTACTAGCAGCAGCACAAATAACGTGCACATCTCAGAAGCTTAACCCAATGACATTTATTCCTTGCTCACCAAAAAGTCAAGTGGTTATTTAGAGGGTAGTCTTCCTTCCAGGTCCAGGACCTCAGAGTGCTGCTACCTTAGATCCTCAGCACCATGCTGGGAGACAAGGGCGAGAGGAAACGAGGGGAAGAGGAGAATTGCAAGGGACCAGACCTGAACCACCGCATTTCACCGGTGAGAACTCAGTCACGGTGCTGTGTGTCTGGGAAGAAGAAGCGATGGGGTGTGGTACATAACAGCAGTTTGCACCAGTTTATTTCAGTCTTTCTACCTTGGCTTTGTCCATCTTCCTGCGGCAGGGACAACCCGATCCTGCTTTAGATGTAACTGATGTGTAAGCCAAGACCTTAAGAGTTAGCCAGGAATAAACTGTGGTAAGAAAAGTCCAACAAGTGAAAGAAGTATGCTGTGCAACCTTGGTGGACAAGTGAGTGTGCTCTTTGGGAAGAAATAAGAAAAAAGCCTATTGGTTCACAGAATGGGAAATGGGAGCGAAAAATGGGGATGCTGTAGTGTGTGCGTGCAGTGTTAAAAATATTGGATTTAATATACGCCCTCATTTCTAAGTACAATGGAAAGCTGCTGACGGATTCTGAGATGTGATTTGTGTTTGTAAAAATTCACACTGGCTCTACAGCGAAGAGTATATTTGGCTGACAGAGAGGAGCGGGACACTTGGGAACTTCACTGTGATTGAAAAGACCAGTTAGACAGATATTACAATAACCCAGGTAGAAAGGAGAGAATTCTTGAGTGTGAGTTAGGGACCAGTGATGGAATCGGTTGAAATTTAAAGACACTTTGACACCGAGAAGACCTTATAAGAGAGTTCTAGACAGACAGGCTATGTAATTTGAGGGGCCTCCTTTTAGAACAAATAAACAGAATTTCAAGCACAAACTAGGGTATAAAAAGTAACATTTATGTCAGAAAGCAAGTCATAACAAATTACTGGGCTCCTGAAGATCCAGTTTCTCTCCTTGAGATTTCTTTAGGCAGCTTACCAGGGATGCTTACATCAGAAGCTGCCTGGTTAAGAGTGGGATTTCCCGCCATACCTGGAACATTCTACAGTTCCTAGACACTCACAGAGGTCCATGAAAAGCATTCTGTCATAACTATAGCAGACTCTTACAGCTTTGCAACAAACCTCTCTCTGGGTTTGATTCATCAGTTTTATCATCATTGGGATCTGGTGGTGGCTAAAACAGTGGAAAAATATATTTCTAATTACCTAGGAACAAAACAGAATACCCAAAAATGAGGACCAAAGAAATTAAAAAAAAAAAAAGAATACAAAGAAGGGCAAATCAAAGCCAAATCCTCAGGAGCTCCAGTATGAGTAACCGAGGAAAAAAGAAAGAAAGACATGACAAAGAACACACACCAGGAAAAGGCATTTAGAGAAGGACAAAGAAAAGGAGTGTAGGATTATAGAAGCCAAGATTGTCCCAAAAAGGGAATCATCAAGTTAGTTGAACTCCATTTTGTGATCCCTCAATGAGACAGAATATATGACTTTACTTTTTAAAGGTATTACCTGTGACTCTCCCCTGGAACAGAAGACTCCCAAAGAACAGGGGCTCCTGTAGGTTTGTTACCACTGTATCCCCAGTACCTAGAACAGAACTTGGGTACATAGCAGGCATTCAATAAACACGTGAATGAATGAATGAGTGAATGAGTGAATGAATGAATGAAAAATAGATTGGAAGTGTCCATTTTGTTTAGTGACATGGTAACCTTTCATGGTATTGAAAAGAGACTATTTCCTGGAGCGATAGGAGTGAAAGCCAAATTTGGCATGTTTGGAGAAGTTAGTACAATTTTAGAAAATGAACATAGTTATGTAGACAAGGTTGCTATTTAAAGAAGGCACACAGCAAAAGAGCTAAGGGAGGAGTAAAGTAAAAACTGCTTTTTTCCTTAAGAATGGGGAGAGTTGAGAAAATGATATTCCGGAAGGACCCACAATTCAGAGAGGTCAAAATTACTAAAAACAAAACAAAACAAAACAAACCAGAAATGAATGACATCAGGGCCCAGGTAAAGCATGTGCCTCAAGTAGAGATATAGAACCTCTTAGAATTGCTTTTAATCTGGGCTAGATAGCATTTCCATCATTGCAGGCACACCTATGTGTGGGCAGCTGTATGATCTCTGGTTGCCTGAGTTACACGGAACTCTGCTTCGAGATGCCATCGAGGCAACTGCAGGGAAAAGCAGCTAACAGATCCCTCCCCACACGCCTTCCTTCCAATAGGATAATTTTCTATTAACCCCTGAGAGATGACTTACGATTACTATATTTTATTCTTTGAGTAAAAATGAATCATAATAATATTTCTGGAAAAATATGTTCAATATGATGTGCTCCTCTCTGGAGCTGGGTCTAAATATATCAGTTGTTTGCTGAGGGCCAGTTCTCAGTGTGTTTTGAGGATAGTGTTGATTGTCTGCTCAAAAACGGCATTGCTCTGAACTCTGTAGCAGTGGATAATCCAAATAACAGTTCTTTTATGTTGTAAGACCTATTATAACATGTAAAAAGCATAACTGCGTACAAGGAAGAAAAGTTTTATAGCATCTATAGGAGTGAAACACAGCCACGTTTTCAATTGTTCGAGACTCCCCACTCCGTGATAACCTTGGCTGCTATCAGTACTCACGCTGATCTTCTACCGTCTTTTAATTAAGAGATTAACATTATTGCAAACAGCAGAAACACACTTGACAATGGATAAAATTGAATTTTAGTTAAATCCAAAATGGATCCTTGAAACTGTGTTTATTTTTCTGTACACACACAGAGGCACGCTGGTAAGCTTCAACTAGTACTCCTTTACAAAAATAATAAGAAACAAGGGTATGAGAATTATTTATGTTTTCAGTTCTGATCTGTAGGTTCCATTCCATGTGAACTATGGAAAATTTTCCCAGTTTCAAATCTCAAGCCCTTCTGGGTAACGGGAGCAGTGAAATTCTTCTGTGTTTATATTCAGTGTCTGGGAAAAAGTAGAACCTGCTTGAAGAGATCCTTTTGTATAAATATTCTTTTTCTGTTAGCTGCCGTGCTAAGTCTATCTCCACTTCATAGCTGGTTTCTGGAGTGTCACTCTGTAGTCGCCAGAACAGTGCCCAGACAGGCAATAGATGGTGCTGCTTACAGCACTTAAGAAGCTTAGCCTACTCCTCAAAAGGGCAGCGGTGTTGTGCCCCCCCACCCCGTCCCGTGTGCCCGAGACCCTGAAATTGAAGGCTGACGGAGTGGGGTGCCTGGTGCACGCATGGTAAAACACTTCCTTTAACCTACCTGCCTGTGGGCAAGCTAAAACTAGGGAACAAAAGAGAGAAAAGAGCGTCCTAGTTGAAAAAGTTTAGAAGGACAACTTGAGAAAGTTGTGCACAGGTAGGTGTGCTACACACTTTTGTACGTGAAAATGAGTTGGGTGCAGCTTGCAGATGAATGAAAGTAGAACCGATAAATAGTAGAAATTCTGATTTTGTGGCTTCTCCACCTATGCTTTGCTATGAGAGACACACAAATCCATAAACTTACCTCGTAAGCTCCTTGGAATGTCTTAAACACTGTTTTTTCCAAGAGCCTTGCACTTAGTAGGTGCTCAGCAGGGGGCAGTGTGACACAGTGGTTTGGAGCTTGGACCACAGGCTGGCTGTGGGCCTCCACTTCCTCATCTATAGCATGGGGATGATCAGACTTTCAGAGTCCTTTAC
>PVJI01013601.1:0-50463 GCA_004026765.1 Micronycteris hirsuta
ATTCTTTCCTTCTCCTCTGTTTTTCTGTCTTTCTGTCCCTCCTCACAACGCCATTAGACAAAGCTGAGACACTGCAAGTGAAAACGACGCTTCATGGATATTCTGAAGATATTTAGTTATGTTTTAGTAGAAAACCTAGATTCTAGGTGTCTACTCCGTGTGTCTGGGCTGCGGGGAGGGGGGTGGGATACAGAAACTCAGGCAGGGTAAGTGGCGCTGAGCCTCTGGGGCGGGGGGCGGGGAGAGTCCACTCTTAACTCTGCCCCCCCCCCCCGCCTGCCACATCACCTTGAGCACCTGGCTCCAGGTAGATGGTAGGTAGGGTGGGCAAAGGAACTTTCAACCAACGGGAGTAGGAAGATGCCTCTCTGTACCTCCCAGCAGGTTGTTCCTTGACAGCGTTTGCAGGAATGGATGCAGCCACTGAACTGTAGGTAAGGTGGAGACTCTGAAAATGAGCTTAAATGCTAAATTCTCACAGTGGGAAGTAACATGAGTAACAACGAGAAATAGAAAGGGTTCACCGCCCGCGCACTCGGTTAATGAGTTGAATTTGCCCAGTTGGCACCGAGGCGGCTCGTTGCCGCCACGTCACTCATTTCCGCTCCCTCCACTCCGTCATGTCCCCGGTGTCCCCCCGCCATGGCCCCTGGGACCCTTGTGCCTATTTTTACTCACTAGGTCCCATCACATCTTTAAATTTTCACTGAGCTCAAACATGTAGAAAATATTTCGAGGACAAAAAACTTTTTAATAACTTCAATTAAAAAGAAAACACCATCATTCAAAGCTAGCTTTCTAGCTCTGTGTAAGACACTGTGCTAGGCAGCTGGGCTTGAGGGGACTTCGAAGGTCTTTCAGAAAGTAGTAAAAGTGCAGAGAAAGAAAATAGCCCTAAGACTGCTGCTCTTCCTCCCCACGACCCCAGAGGTCCGGGTTGCTGCCAAAATCACAGCCTTGTCTAGACCTGGTGATGCCGTCGGCCCCGCAGACCCTCGCCTGAGCCGGTGCCGAAACAAAGACATGTGCACTCTCTGCGAAATGGGGCAAATTGCTTGCTCTGCACTGATGTCAGGAATGGAAATAACATTTTAAAAAATGTGGTAAGGGAGACAGTAGCATTCTGGGGCAGAATACAAAGTTTTAAGTTAAATTAAAAGGCCAGAGAGGAGGAAAGACACAGGCTCAAAAGTCCCGCTCACAGGGCCACCAGCAACTACGCCTCCCACTCATCCCGGGCTGTGACTCAGGGGACAGAAGACACAGTGACCGAATTAATACAGAAGGTGGGGCAGTTCAGCCAAACCTCTGTGAGGGGCCCAGGCACAGAAACACGCAAACCTGACACTCTGTAGCCGGGTGTTTCTCTCCAGGGCCCACCAAAGAGCTGATGCAACAAGCTGTCAGAAGCAGCATTTGAAACCATTCAACAGAAATTCAGTGAAGAAGGAAACCACCTAAGACTGTCAGAGCCGCAGGAAATAAGAGCGTGCCCGGCAGCGCTCGGGGAAGCCGCCTCGGCCCGGCACCTTGGGCGTGTGCTTGGCACCACCCCCCCCCCCCCCCCCGCCCCGTGCAGTCCCCACAGCACCTTCCTTCAGACACGGAGACAGCGTGTCCCAGTGACCGCCTGGGCCAGGGTCGGAGCCCGGTGTCGGGAGGGGGAGGCCGGCCGCAGCAGGACATGCGCGTCACTCTGGGAAGGGAAGGCTTGTCCCTGGGAGGGGACAGGAGAGTGACGCCAACCATGGCTTCTGCGGCTGTAGATTTACAAACACCTATGACTGAGGCCATGCCGGCTGCGTGGGTTCATGAGAAGCTTCGTAGACAGTGGCGGTAAGAGGACGGATTTGTGCGCGAAAGCGAGAGTAGGGAGTGTCGCCGGAGAGCATCGCACAGATAAGTCTCCCCGTGGTGTGATACTTAGTGAGCATGTAAAGAAATGAAGAGAAGCGCTTGTACTTCTAAGTTGAGACCTGAGGAACGTAGACCAGAATGAGCGAAAACTCGGGATATCCAGGGGAAGACACGTCTCGATGTCTCCGATGCACAGAGATGAGCCTGCGGCGAGCCTCCAGACTGGGCGCGCTCCAAGGTCAAAAGCAGAGAGCTGTGGTTAGGAACTAAGTTCCTGCAGTGAGTGTCCCTTAGAAGAATTTCATGCAAGACGAGGACAAGGAAGACCGCTGCCTGAGGCAAGGCTCCGGAAAGTTCTCTGCTACCCCTGAAGGGCGGTGGAGGCAGCTGCTGGCTGGACACGCCGTTCAGAGGATGCTTTGGGCTTTGGAAAGAGGGAGGGCAAAGGAGACCCTCCCCACAGTGAACTGACCGATGTCAGAGCAGAACTGGGTCGTAAAAAAGGGCAGCAAGCTCTAACCCTGCCTCAACATGTGCGCTCTCGAAAGCCAGAGACGCCCACTGCTGAGAACGGCAGCCAACACAAGGGGACTCAGAGACGTCCGTTCACGTAAGGTGAAGTTAAGTTTTTGGAAACAGTTTGATATAAACCTTTAAGTTCATTTCAGGTACTCAGTGAAGGAAAAATATCTGTGCTATAAGGGATCAAGAAAATATAAAGGAAATGTAAATAAGCAAACAAATATACGTCAACATAGAAAAGAATCCATTTAAAATGATCACTAAAATGAAAAAGACATTGAAGAATTGAAAAAACATGGAGAATAAAGTTGGAGTTTCCAAGATGATGTACCAAGACAAAGTCCAGAAAAAGTGAGAAAAATGGAATGAAGGGAAAGGCTTGAAAATTAAAAAAAAAAGAGAACAGTTTTGTTTTTATTTTTGAATCGAAGAAACACAGAGTCCTCAGACATGGCCGCCCCGCAGCGCTGGGGCGTGTGAAGAGCGCGTGTCCCACGGTCGTGGAAAGGACGGCCAACGGTGACGAGAACAGCGAGTGCCCCAAACATGCCTTCAGGTGAACGTCGTTCCAACCGATCCTCCTCCAGGGTGTTCACGGAACTTGGGGGGATGATCCCCAAGCGTCCGCGGCTGACACTTGTCTTTCCTTGGTTCTGAGAATCAGCCACAGCTGACGTGGCAGCGGGCCAGGGGGTGGCCCTGGCTTCCTGTCCCCTCAGAGCATCAGTCCTGACCCGGAGGTGACAGCACCGGTCACCTGGCAGTGGATGGCAGCCGAATCTGTGCTGTGTCTTCGTTCACTTGGATTGTGCCCCATGCCCCCGAGGGGTAGGGCTGCCGTTTGGGTACCAGCAACACACAGCGTTTTCTCTGTGCTGCTGCCGTTCCTGACGCCTGGAACTGCCCTTTGTCAACAGCACTTTTCATCACCGACATGAAGGATGTCATTAACCTCTCCCATGGGGTGTGAAGTTTGTAACACACACGATAATGAGACGTGGATGAAAGATTTCATTTTTACTTCGTCGATAATTTGAAATCACTAAGATGCCTGCACCATCCAATGCGTCGGTCGTTCCCGTCTAAACACAGAAGGAGCGTGACAAGACCCCGTTTCTGCAGAGAAGTCTCCTGTGCCCACAGCGGACACCGCAGCCTGCCCAGCTGTCTAGAGCGAGGATTCATTCAAGCTGCCCTCACAATTTTGGTTTCCAAACAGTTACCCAACATGTGTACCAATATCTTTGTTACTATCATTTTTCTTGTTTCTATTTGAACACAGGGAGTTTAAACTGTTCTAATTTTAGTGACAAGTTCTCCTATAAAATAGTGACTGTAATCGACTTTGTATTTTAAGAAAACATAACAAACTCATTGCAACCTTTTGTCATTCTGAGGTTGTTCCCCTGCTATGCGTGAAACTGAGTCTATGGATCGTAAAATATTCAATTTAGCGTTGAATATTTATGAAACACACACACAATCCATATTTATGACAAGCATTATTCATTCGGATCAAAGAGAAGCTCTGCAGGAATCTGTAACAAAGAGCGAAGATCACCTTTGTCAGTGTTTGAAGTTCAGCTCTCCATCCAACACCTCGGAACCCCGAACTTCTTCCCGCAACTACTGCACGTTCTAACGCGACCCGCGGGTAACACAGCCAGCCTGGAGCCGGGGCCCAGGACGAGGGGGGTGGGGGCAGGGGCGGGGGCCGACACGCTCTGTAGGACCCAGCTGTCTCCCACTGACAAGGCGGCCAGGCCCCTGCTTGCCAGGAGCAGGGTCTGAAGCAAATGCTCAGAAAGTATTAAGACTGAGCCAGTTCTGTGCCGGGCTCACTCCTCTCAGGCCGTGTCCAGTGTCGGTACGTGGGTAGCTTGAAAGAGGTCAAGGTGAGAACATTGAACTTGGACGTGTTACAAATCACTTTTCAGTGAGCACACCCCTGGCCGACCCACACGTCTTGGGTTAGTTCCCCATGTCGCGCCGCCTGTGATAAGTACAGAGCATGTGTGAGCATTGATTATGCAAAGCAGCGGGACCACCTTCAGCATTTCAGAGACCGTATTACACTCACCCGCGTGTGGACCTGGGGTTGATGCGAGATGCAGATTTGTACAATCTGAGCAGTTGAGTTTCCTACCTGGTAAGTTCAACGACTTTCTGATGGAATGACCTCAATAACAGGTTCCTGTAGTTAAAATTTATAAGAAGGATTATGCGCAAGAAACCCTTTTCTGATGACTCCCCAGGGAATTATGGAGGGAGAGGTGATAATTCAGTTGGATGCACTGAATTTGTAAAAGCGTTTGGTTCCATGGACACGCACGTTTCTCTCATGGGAGTTTTCAATCCCAGTCTTGTTCCTGAACCTGTAGAATGCGGTCGGCGTGTTCTGGTGCCTTTTAAACCGGCAGCACTGAGCAACGCGCTCCCGCAAAGGAGAGCGTCACGTGAACTTCACACGTGTAGCCACGGTTTGCTCAGAAACTCAGGGCCGGCGTGAGACCTACTTTCTCTCAGCTTTCGGCTTGATTTCCCTCATCCGCCCATCCAGGGGGGACGCTCGCTTTCCGTGGAGTCCTGGGACATCTCTGCTGTGCACATTCTTTTCTCTCGGTTCCTTCGCGCTTTGCTCTGTGTTCACAGCCCGACGGCCTGAGCGGGCTGCAGGCTCGGCCAGCGGCCGGCGTATTCACGCCTCAGCCTCGCGCTCGCGGTCTGGGTTCCCTGGGTTTTCTCGGCAGCGCTGGGTGGAGCCCTCTGGCGAGTTTTGGTTGTGAATCCTCTTGTGCATCCCGACGCCCTTGTTCTCCCCGCTCGTGGGCACGCACAGTCTTGCACTTTTCCCCCCAAATCCCACATTACTTCTCCTTTTTTTCTTAGGATATTCCTTTCATTGCTTTTTTCTCATGCTCTGTCACCCTCTTTCAAGGTATTAAGTATTTCAGGTATTAGAGTTTAGATATTAGAAATATCCTGGTTCCTATTCCCTGGTGACTCGTTTTCATTTATGTAAAGGGTATCATTTATTTCTTTTTTTCTCTTTTTAATCCTTTCTTTTTTTGGACTTACTTGTTATTATTTTCCTCTCCCGTTGTGGGTCTTCACTGTTTATCTCCCTTTATCCTGGTTTTCTTTGTTGCTGCTGCTGCTGCTCACCCTTTCGCGCCCCCCCACCCCCACAGGGTGCTGGCTGACCGCCACACACAGTTCTTTCAAAAGTGGAGCGGTTCCCCCCAAATCCTCATGGGCAGTCAGTGCTTCACCACCAATCGGTAACTGCTTAGTGTCCTTCCCACTTGTGGAAAGAAGGCCCATCACCACCCCATCTAAATGCTTGCCCGGTTGCCCTAAATGGCATTATTTTTTATGAGCCCTTTGAGAAATTAGATGTTTAGCAAATCGTATTTTTTAAAAGATCAGCTTGGGCAATTTTGAGAAAGAAGAGCAAAGCAGGAGGGATCACAATTCCTGATATCAAACTGTATTACAAGGCCACTGTAATCAAAACAGCTTGGTACTGGCATAAAAACAGACAGATAGACTAATGGAACAGAATAGAGAGCCCAGAAATAAACCCAAGTCTCTACGGGCAATTAATCTTCGACAAAGGGGGCAGAAGCATAAAATGGAATAAAAATAGCCTCTTCAACAAATGGTGTTGGGAAATCTGGACGGCCACATGCAAAAAAATGAAACTCGAGCACCAACTTACACCATACACAAAAATACATTCAAGGTGGATAAAAGACTTAAATGTAAGTCGTGACACCATAAAAGTTCTAGAGGAAAACATCGGTAGGAAAATCTTAGACATTCCACGCGGCAACATCTTCAATGATATGTCCCCTGGAGCTAGGGACATAAAGGAAAGAATGAACAATTGGGACCTTATCAAAATAAAGAGCTTCTGTGGGGCTAAAGAAAATAGTATTAAAATAAAAAGAGAACCAACCGTATGGGAAAACATATTTGCCAATGATACCTCAGACAAGGGTCTGATCTCTAAAATATATAAAGAACTCATACGACTCCACTCCAAGAAGACAAAAAAAACAATTAAAAAATGGGCAAAAGACATGAACAGACACTTCTCGAAAAAGGACATACAGAGGGCCCAGATTCATATGAAAAGATGCTCAACATCATTAGCCATCAGAGAGATGCAAATTAAAACTACAATGAGGTACCACCTCACACCAGTCAGAATGGCCATCATCAACAAAGCAACAGATAACTGTTGGAGGGGATGTGGAGAAAAGGGAACCCTACTGCACTGTTGGTGGGAATGCAGACTGGTACAGCCACTGTGGAAAACAGGATGGAATTTCCTCAGAAAACAAAAAATGAAACTGCCTTTTGACCCAGCAATTCCACTATTGGGATTATACCCTAAGAATCCTGAAAAACCAATTCAAAAGGACCTATGCACTCCTATGCTCATAGCAGCACAATTCACAATAGCCAAGTGCTGGAAACAACCTAAGTGCCCATCTACAAATGAGTGGATCAAGAAACTATGGTACATTTACACAATGGAATTCTACGCAGCAGAGAGAAAGAAGGAGCTTATACCCTTTGCAACAGCATGGATGGAACTGGAGAGCATTGTGCTAAGTGAAGTAAGCCAGGCGGTGAGGGACAGATACCATATGATCTCACTTTTGACTGGATCATAATCAACAAAAGCAGAAGGCAAGCAGAACATAACCAGAGACATTGAAATTAAGAACGGTCTAACAATAGCCAGGGGGGAGGGGACAAAGGGGAGAAGGGTTTTCAGGAATAACCATGGAGGGCACGTGGACAGAACCAAGGGGGAGGAGGGAGGCTGGGGAGGGGGTGGGGTTGGAGGGGGAGGGAGGAGGGGAAGGGAGAGGATGCAAATAACTGTAATTGAACAACAATAATTATTACAAAAATTAGTTGGATTACACTTTGTACAGAGCGGTCCCTTGTGACTGAGTGGAGGAAAGAAAACGCTACAAAAATATACAGACAGGAATTATTAGAGAGAGCCCAACAGGAGTGGTTGCTGGGATGGACGGGGAAGGACGAGGGCTGCAGTGGGAGAAGCGCGGTTCCGGAATGTTCTCCTCGACAACAGCGCCCAGTCCTGTGTCACCGGCCGGCACGTGCCCCTCCCTCCTGCTGCACTTGTGTTCAAAGACAGATGAGATGCAAGAAACTGTCAGAGGTTTCTGAACTTCTATAAAACATTGCAAATTGTCTCTCCATTACAGATGGTACAAATGAAAATGCACAATTTTGAAATAAAACCTCCTCTTACTAAAAAAAAAAGGTCAGCTTGGGTTGAAATCACTATTCAAGTATCTTCCTTTCAGAGATGGTTTCCTGGAAGGTGTGAGACGTTTATTTTAAGGAGAAATTACACCAAAAATAAAATAAGGCCATTGAACCAAAAATAGAAAATCAAAATGATTATCTTGCCACATTAACTTAAAAGAGCAAAACCAAACCATGTGGTTTTGAAAACCTAAATAGTCAGCGTATTTTTTAAGTTCTCCACGTTTCCTGGATGTACTGATACAAATTAAAACAATATTAACGATAGTCTCATAATTATTCAAAAAGAAACATTTTATTAATTTACGTATTTGTTTTTCTATTGTTTACTTCTTAGTGGGTTTTATACGTACCTGTAAGAAGTTCTCTGTAGCAACCAGTTTGAATGGGTTTTTACCATAAGTCGGATTGGCTCTGCTTCATAGGCATTACCTTGAGCTAATCCGGCAAGTTCAAGACCACTTGTTAGGAGATGCGTTCACACAGGAGTCAAGTGTGCTACCAGAGGGCGCTTTCAAAGCATGGTGCCTTTTTTCGTTCCTGAGTCTTTGAGGAAACATTTTACCTTATATATTTTATGAAGTACCCAGAACATGAAAAGTGTGGAAAAATTACCTGCTTTTCCACACAGCAGTTTATGGGTCTAGATAAGAATTGGATTTTAAACTTCATTCAACTTTTAAACTTCGATGATGAATCCAACTTTTCCAGTAGCGACTGTTACTCTGTCGGGATGTATGATGTGAATTTTGTCAAACACGGTGACACGGTAAACCCCGCGACACTTGTCTTTCCGAATTAACTCGTGCGCGGGAAGCTCAAATTCCGTCTGCTCAGGAGCTGCACCGAAGGGCGCATTTCAAGTCTGCTCAGTCCCTTTCATAAAAGGGACCTTTCCTGGATATTATTAGGGCCATATGCCACAGGATGGCTACTTTTAAGCAGTTTAATAGATTATATAATGCAGAGGTCTAAATCATTTTTATTTCAACTTGATAAATATGTTTTGCTTTAGCATTTCCTATTAAAATGAGATATTGATTACTTTATGTTCACTTGCTCTCCTTTATAGTTAAGATGCTTTAAAATAAGCAAAAGGGAGCACTGCTCCTACAGAACTTAATTTGTTTCATCTTTTTTTTAAAATCACCTTTATCCAAAGTAATTCCCTAAGTCTCTTCTGAACAAAATCGTCTACGTAGGCTTATTTTGGAATTATTGAAAGTTGCAGATGGAACCAAATTAAAAAAAAAGAAGATTAAAAGATTAAGCTGGGGAAGGTTCTGGAAGGAGGGTGGCTGAAGGCTGCACGGTGGGAGCATGAGGACTCAGGGGTAGGAGGCGGGGGAGCTGACAGACACTCCCACGGACGCCGTGTCCAGACCACAGCCCAGAGCCACGGACCGCGGCCGTTCTGACACCGTCAGTGAAACGTAATTAAGCGGTTTGTCGTGAGTGACGTCGGCGCCCCCGCACTTCCACGCGTCTCCCCTCGAGTTCCAGTCTCGGAGACCCGTCTCCAGTGTGATGGACGCCCTCCCTGGGGGAGAGCGGACCCAGAGTCAGGACTGTCCCCGAGGCAGACGGAGCTGCGTGAGATGCTCTCCTCGCGAGTGCAGTCCCGCAGGCAGCCTGGGACGTGACGCTGATCCTGCCACACAGGGCCCTCGAGGGAGGGAGCCGCCATTGTTTACACGGGGAACCCCAACGGGCAGGAAGGAACACGGGCGGCCCCCCTTGCACCTCCCTCAGGCGGCCACCGGCCCACAGGGCGCAGTATCAGCTGCTCCCGCGCCCCCGGAGGGCGGGTGGGGGGTGAACGCATGCACCTGCACTGACTCGCGACATCCTAGTGACAATAAGTGTGGGTCACGTGCATTCAGGGAGAGAAATCCCTTACGTTCCATCTTAGCTTTTCTCGTTCATGCTGAAGCACGCACCGTTCTCGGGACAGGTCTGTGGGGCTCTGGGACGTGTCCCCACCGATGCAAGAATGCGGGAGTGTCCACCGCGCTCATCACCAGTGAATGACGAGAACAAATTCCGGCTCAGTGATGGAGCCTCATTTGCTGGGTGTTCCTCACGTTCGCTTCCTCTTCTGTCGCCAAGCCGTCAAAAGAGTCATTTGGATTCACATCTGAACTTTTTAACCATCGACTTATTTTAAAAATACATTTCAGCCCCTTCTCCTGGGCTTACATTTTTCCAGCTGTGCATTCTCGTTGCTACCTGGGCAGTGTCAACGTGCTCATCGGGCCAAGGATTCTCCCTTTTCTTCTGAGCGAACAGTCACCCCTGAGCTAGTGCCCAGGTTCCACGCCTGGAGATGCTTCCAGGAGTAATTCCGTTCCGCCTCTACCCGGCGTGGGGGCGGCGGGAGCTGCAGCGACTCTGTCGAAGTCTTTCCACACTTACTACTTTTTCTACAAGGCTGGAAATCCAACCCGTATGTCGGATCCCCTGGTAACCGGCTCAGTCTGCATCGCTTTGCGGACTTAGTTACCAACTGTGACGGCGTTGGCCAGCGTCTCTTAATGCGTTTGCACAAGGAGAGGTAAATCCGACGCCTCTGGTGGTCGGGGCAGAAAGGGCCAGGCCGGGCCAGCCCTGGCTGACTGCGGCTTGGGGACACTGTGACGGGGTGTCTGATGTCACCTGCAGATGGCCAGCCAGCAGGGCAGCCTCCTCAGCTCCCACCGCACCCCCCCCCCCCACCGCCCCGGGACTCCGCAGGGATGCAGGGCTCAGCCGGCCAGGCCTTCCTATTAAAAACAGAGGAACAGTTGGAAATAGTGTTGCTATTTAGTAAGTAAATTGGAAAGCTGATTTTTTATGCAAAATCTCCTGAGCTTTAGTTCATTCAAAAATTTAAGAAACACAGCATGCATCCCACTCAGCCGCCAGTGTGCAGGCAAACGCCGCAACCTGTGAACCCAGCTGCCCACACCTGGAACAGACGCGGCCGAGTGCGCTTCCTTCCAGGCGCCGTGCGGTCCCTCGGCAAAGCTGCGAGCGCGTGGAGCCCGTCTCAGAGGGCGCCAGTCGGAGGCGCGTGTCGCTGCGTTTCCTGGCAGACGTATCCCGGCACGCAGTTAGTGTCGCTTTGAGTGAACAGTGGAGCCGACGTCTAAACAACGGAACAAAATAACAAAGAAAAGTTTCACGTAAAGCAACAAAGGCACGTGGAATAAGGAACGGCTGTCCTCTTCACGCTCGTGCCCATGTGTGCACACACGGGCGTGGGCGACAGAACAGACGATACTGGTTCTGACACCAGCAACCTCGGCCACGCTCAGCTGCAGCTGAGACATCGGCATGCGCCGCTCCAAAGCCACGTCCTGTAGGAACGTGGCTGGACTTTCCCAGGCGAGCTGCCACAGACGGTGTCTTTGTGACCTTCGTGAGTAGTCCGTGACCTTTTGCAAAATCTCAGCTAAGGCGGTAGCCTCGAAACAATGAGGAGCTTCTTGCTAAAGAGATAAGAAATGGGCAAAGAAAATAACTAGTGATTCTATATTTTTCAAAGCAGAACCGGTCGCCCACAGAGTATGGAAGTAACCAAACTCTCCAGAGAGTTTTAAGTCTGTCTTTCCAGGGTAGAATTAAAACTGTCCTGGCCCGGCTGGTGTGGCTCAGTGGATTGAGCGCGGGCTGGGAACCAGAGGGTCCTGGTTCGATTCCCAGTCGGGGCACATGCCTGGGTTGCGGGCCAGGTCCCCAGTGAGGGCCGTGTGAGAGGCAACCATACATTGCTCTTTCTCCCTCCCTTCTCCTCTCTCTGAAAATAAATAAATTTAAAAAATCTTTAAAAAAAAAAACTGTCCTGAAAGTAAGGGACACAGTTCTGTGGCATTTAAAAAACCTGTAGTTTTCATAAATCTATGCAATCTATTTCAAAATGGCTTTTTCTACTTGTTCGTTCATCCATCCATGCTCATTTCCAAGTGTCTCACAGGCTATCGTGTGGAGTCGCCGGAGGAAATGACGGTGAAGAGGAGGGCGAGGCGTGAGGATGGGGCACAAGGTGGAGCGTTTAGCAGAGTTTTTGTTTTCCTCTCCTCCTCCTCATAAACAAAGAAAGAGTTACATGTAAAAATATCTTAATTTATCTCGCACTGAGTCCTGGAGACAGTGGTTTATGAGACTGATGGATGACTATGTATGGAAGTAATCAATAGCCCAGCCCATTCATTAACAATGGACAGATCATTATAAAATAAAATGTGAGGGGCAAGAAAGCATGAGGACCGTACTTCTCACACAACAAACCCCAGACAGGAAAAGGCTCATCTGGCCTTGAGAACAGCTGCATCAAATCGGATTAGAGCAGGAGGTCAGCACTCCCTCCCAGCAATGCAAATCGGTTCCCATACGAAGAGCTGGAGACAGCGTAGATTAACTCTGATTACTTCTTTGAGGATGAGATGTTTATAGATCAGAGCCGGCAAAGCCAGCCACGGTGCATCTGCTGGGGGTCAGACTCCGCGGACAGCAGAGGTTCCTGCTCGGCTCCCGCGTGAACTTCATGAGGGATTTCTCTCTGAAGCCGTCCTGGAAACTTCCATGCACAGCAAGGGCACACGGGTGTAAAGGGCTTAAGGATCAACTTCAAAAAGTTCTTTGATGTCTAGAAAGATCTTGAAGTAAAATCATTTAAATTAATTAAAAGTGAAATTTACTAAAGGCAGATGTTTACACAAATCAGCGAGTTCAGGTTTTGTCTGAAAAGGCAAATCCACAATTTCTGAATGGAATTGCCAACTTTGCAAATGAGTCCTCCCGTCCTTCTGTAGAGTCAGTAAAATAGGACAGAAATATAAATAATGTAATGATGTCGCTGATTTAGAATTGCAGATGGCAACATTCATGGGCATTCCTGTTTGCTGAATTCTTCTAGTAGGTACTATATAAACGCCCCTCAAACGTGTGAGCTCAATATGCAGACATGGATTTCCAAAACCTCGATGTGAACAAGGTCACCTGCACAAGCAAAGGTGAAAAAACTAGCAGACCGAGAGGAGGACCTGGTGGAGGCGGCAGAGGCGGCTCCCAAGAGGCCCGCAGTCGGGCTGCAGGAATCCACAGGAGGAGTCGGGGGCTGAGCGTCCCACGTGGGGAGACGTGACGGAGAGAATGGGTGACGAGAAACATGGAGAAAGGCCAGGAAGAGTTGCTAAGCACAGTTAGACGTGTGCAGTTTAATGTAGTAACAGGACTGTTTCTGAGCACGTGCTACACGCCAGACACGTGTCTAAAGGCCACCTGTGGGTGTGTCTGCTCTGATGACAGCCCCGTGAAGGGGACAGAGGTCAGGAGGTGCAGGAGCTGCCACGGCTGCCTTCTTTCTCATCACCACGTCCCGCTCCCAGGTCCTGGGGACTCCAAAACGAGCTCACCCGGCTGCCCTCCCCACCCCGCCCCCCGCCCACTCTCTGCTGTTCTGTGCCCACAGAGTCTGGGAGAAAATGCAATCCGCCCAGGCAAAGAAGCAGAAAAATGTCACCTGTAAATCAAGAGTTAAAAGACTTAATAGAAGCAATCCTGCCTGTGACTTGTATGTTAGAAGTATCGGGCAATGAATTTAAGAAGACTTGTCGTGTGAAAGCGTTGCAGCGCCCGTGGTCGTTGTTGGTAGCAGCGGAACACGTGAGCCCGTCACAAAGCCCAGGAGAGCGGATTCTGCAGCCGAATGGTCCTAACGTCCTGTGTGAGGCATGCTGAGTAACTTAAGGCAGGAATTTTCAACCCCTTTTCACGCCACACACCCATAAAGTAATTGCTAAAATTCTGTGGCACACCAAAAGTATATTTTTTTGCTGGTCTGACAAAAAAATAAATATACGAGTAATTTTAATTGATTTACAAAAAAGTAATAATAGTAATTACCTACCATTTTTGTCCAAAGTGACTTTTTAAAAAATTAGGTGCCTATATTTGTATATATGGATTTCTGGTACCGAGAATTAACCAATCAGACACAACCTAATTATGCAATATGATCAGTAAGATGTGGCCCTATTATGTGACCTGTGTGTTTCTGGTTTAAGACGGGGGTCCACCCCGATGCCTATTGTTGCGTTGGCTGTAGTTGGGGCCTTTTTTTTTTTTTTTTTTTTTTAATTTAACAATCTAAGGCAAAAGAGTTCAGTGCCCCGACTAAATTGCCAGGTACTGCATGTTTTAAAAATTCTTGCGGCACACAGGTTCAACATCACTGACTTACAGTAGGCTAGGATACAATGAAGATGTGTATTGAAGTTTCCGGAACAAACGGTCAAGAGGAACCCATGGGATAAATAGGAAATCAGAAACCTGGTTGATTTCAACTCCCCATATCAAAAGTCACATGAACAGCTGGACGAAACACCCAAGTGAAAGGCAGCGATCGCGGAACTGAGTGGAGAGCGCCGCCCCAGTTTGGGTTCCGGGCTGTGCAGTAGCTCGGCGACACTTTCTGACTTTTGTTACTCGTCTGCGGCGAGGGAGACGGCAGGCCCGTCTCACGGCGAACGGGAAAGTGCTTGGCACAGAGCAGGCGGCTGATAAATTTGGTAGGTGAATGGAAGTGCATGCATGAAGGCAAATGCGTGTTAGGCATGCAAAACTCAGAGTCAAAGTCTGAGTGAGCCTTTTATTTTTCTGCCTGCCGACCGCCAAGGGGACTGACTTAGTGACGGATGGGGAGTGACCAAAAGAGACAAGCGCTCGTCTGAAAGGGCAGCACGTCTCGGAGCTGGACTTGGTGGGGAAGAGACTGTTTTCCCAGCAGGAGGCAAAGAGGACCACAGACGAGCCCGCTGTGGCGCTCGGAGGCACGGGCAGAGCTGGACGCGAATGTCCAGCAGGGGGCAAGTGTGCGGGGCAGGAGCAAATCAGGGCCGTGACGCCACGGACTTGACCTGCGTGGCAGTGGGGGCTCGCGCAGCCACCACCAGCGCCCGGGCAGCAGGTTCCACGTGGACCAGACGCTCGGACGTTCTCCTGGCTCTCTGCGCAGCGATGAGCATTTTTAGAAACGTGAAAAACAGTCTGTATGTTTCGATGACTGGATTTTGGCAGTTGATAGCAATCATTTTGGCAAGCATTTTGTTTTAATATTTGGCCTCTGCCAACTTTAAAGTACAAAGGATTTTCTTTTTAAAGCACTCTTATAAAATCTGGTAAAAACAGACGTTGAATCTGTGAGAACAAAATATATTGTGCTACCTTGGTTTTTTCCTCTGCATTTTTCCTTTCTTTAAGCTCTTTGTATTTTTAGTGATGTTTACACAAAAGATGATTTATCGCGGGTCATGTTTGGCTCCCATTTTGGATTGTTTTTTCTTACAAAGCCTTTAGATTGCAAAGTTTATATTCTCCTGCTAATGTATCTTTTTTTAGTTCCCATTTTTTAAGACCCGTGATCTAAATAACATAAAATACATTTAATATTTCTTAAAATAAAAAAATCTTTAAAGTTTATTTTGTTTAACATTATGAATACTAGTGTAACAAACGAGTTTATAAAACCAGAATATGTTTATACCTAATCTATTACTCTGTTTTACATTTGTATTTAGATTTTGTATACATTTGTTAACTCAAAAATAATACGTTACTCTTCAAATTATTTAGCTAATGCCTTTTCTCTTATTATTTGTGATATTTATTTTATTTCCATATTTAACACGTGAACGTTTTTAGGAGTCTCATGTCCTGCTGCTGAGCCAGGCTGGGCTCCTAGCCCTCGGACGTGTTTTATTCAGTGTTTTTATTTAAACAGCGGCGTGCACAAAAACGACTTTTTCTCACTCAGTAATAAATAATCATATTTTAATTGTGACCGGGAGGCTAGAAATACAAAGAAGCAGTCGATGAGGGTTTTCAGTCCGGGCCACATCTGCACTGCTCAGACTCCCACGGCACAGATGTCCCCGGTGAGTCTAAATGAAGGTCCTCGGTCGTGTGGCCGGCGCTTTCCTGATGGAGGTGTGGTGGCCGCAGGAGCTAGCGCTGACTGTTGGCCTCGCAAACGTCAGCTGGGTGGGCCAGACGTAGCACAGAAAGGGCATCCAGGTGCCCAAACTTCTAAAGACAGAGATTAGCACTGAAGCCAAAGAGCAGATTTTGACTAAATCTGCATCCGAAGCCCAGCCTCCGGGATCTCCAATAGAAAATACGTGGAGAACACTAGTGAAGGGTGTGCTCTGACGGAGCTGTGGTCAGAACTCGCGGTCGGCTTGGTGACAGAAACACATGCTCAGAGTTTTGGCAAAGCTGGTGACCCCGGGGCGAGAGCAGTCTGCCCCCGGGAGAGTGTCTCGGGGACCAGGTGTCTGTGGATCACCTGGGTGTGGGCAGCAGCAGACCTGAAGGCACTTCCGTTCCTGGACTACAGGGCCCCATGGCCTGCGCGCGTCAGAGGCTGACCACGTGTGAACAGGAGCTCGTGGTCGACAAGGGAAAGGCCAGTAGGTCAGGGATCGCGTTGTCGACCTGGCCTTCACCTTGGTGGAACCCTCCCCCACCCCCGCCCCGCCCCGCCCGGTTGGGCTGCGTTGCCTTCAGTTTACTGTTCTCCACATGCACTTGGCCTTTCTGGTGGCGAAACCCCTCGCTCCGCAGGGCAGGAAGCCAGCGTCACCCATCTGTCGGGGGCTCCCTGTGTCCATTCCAGCTGTGCCTTTCAGAACTGGGCAGTGACCATAGGCTGGGCTGGGGGCCCAGTGGACCTACTGACAGACAGAACTCAGCCCAGACCCATGGAGTGAACGTCCCGTATGGAGCTGTATCTCAATTATGCTCTTCAGCAGAACGGGCGCTGGGCGTGGGTCTCAGGAAGACGTTTCCTGGCAAGAAACTCCCACGGGGGCCGGTGGTGTTTGGGATGAGGGGAGACGGACTCATCGTCAGGGAAGAGAAACCGCTTCCCCGAGTCGGGCAGTCCCCAGGGTCATTCGAAACTGCTGGAGTGTCCCTGTCTATGAGTGACCCCCCTTCTTTCATGACCTACTTTTAACATCGGAGGTTTGGCGTGGTTTTGGATTTTTTATTTTTAAATCTTAAAATATCTTGGCCTCGCAGCTCCAGGAAGGAAGGATTTCTTTCAAGGAAGCTTTGCAGTTTATAATTGGACCCTGATCCCAGCAATTAAAGCCCCGAGCTCACGGTTTTCCTCCTTGCGGCCTGTGGAGAAGCAGCAGCTGCCCGACCAGCACCTTTGTCCCTCAGTCCCCGGAACGCCGACGGAGAGTGTTTCAGAGTCTTGTCTTCTCAAGGCACTTGATCCGAGGGGACCGCAGGTTGTCATTGACGTGTTATTGGCCTCAGTGTGCCACAGGCTACCCATTTACCCTTGGCTGTGGCAACGAAGGAGTCCATCACAATGAGAAGGCCCTTTCAAGGCCCCTTCTGGAAGGCTCTGTTGATGTCTGGCCCCAATCCTTGTTTCCTGGTTAGAATTCAATAGGGAAGCAGGGCCACTATCTGTGTTAGGGGCAGGGATTTATGATGTAAATTAGACCACAGAGCAGGTCCAGGGAACTCAGAGAATTTGCAGAATCAGGTAAACGTCACCAGCCGTTTGTCCGGAAGCTCTGGGGGTGGGGCGGTTGGAGGGGACATGGAGACGCCCTTGTGGAGGGTGACGGTTCACTGACCCCGAGACCCCACCAGCAGTGCGCTCCTTCGCACGGCACAGAGATTTAGCTTCTCTGTCGTGCCTTCGCCAAGGCCCTGGGGCCCACTCTGCACGCCCCGCCCCGCCCCGTTCCCCCTGCAGAATGCACAGGGCACCTGCATGAGAGATATTTTGTGCATCTACATTTTAACTTGTATTGCAGAATTTTATATTAAACGTGCTTCCTCGCATATGCACATTTGGTATTTTTAGCGTTACCTCCTCCCTCCCAATTAGACATGGGCTCCAGGGGCCACAGTGGGCAGTCAGGGCTCACGCTCCCTGGACCAATGCACAGTGTCTGCCTGTCCTTCCTGCGTCTCTAAGCCCCGTGCAAGCGCAGGGCAGCGAGGAGGCACAGCTGAGCATTGCTCTTCATTATCTCCTGGTGAGATAAGATGTTAACACAGAGGGACCTCAGCCAGCTGTCCGCCAGCAGCAGCTCCCGTGTGGGGGTCCGGAGAGCGTGAAGGGTGTCCGTCTGTGTTCTCGGGGCCAAACTTCGGATCGAGGGGTCGAACGCCTTCCAGCGACCTCTCAGCTTGGGCATTTCTGGCCAGGGCTCTGCTTTGGGATGATTACAGCGCTTTCCTCAATTCATAGTTTTGTTTGGGGCGCTCGGGAGCTTCTCTGCTGGACTCCGTCCACATCTTTCAAGCTAAAGCAGGGATTTCCGACCACGGTCTGAGCGAAGCTCTGCAGCTGATTGGCCTGCTTTCCTGAAGCAACGCCCGTGGAAAATCCCAGCCGCAGACCTTGTCTTTTCTGGGTGACTCAGTGACTATTTTACGCCGACTGCCAAAATTGACTCTGTGGTTTGTCCCCAACATTTGAAATGCTTACGTGTCAACCAAACCCCTAAGTGCTCTCTTCAAACTGAAGCCGAGTCCCCCCATCTAGGAAATGTCAACTGTGTTTACAAATGACTCGTTCTGACTGCCGTGGTCTGCAGACTCGGGGTGTAGGGCGCACGGGGTCTCGCCCCTCAGTCGGAGACCCAAAGCCATCGCGTCTGACCACCGTGGGTGCAGCAGTTTCTGCCACTTGTGCCGATGGTGAGCACACTGGCACCTGGACCGCTCCACGCGGCTCGTTCCGTGTCACACGCGTGCCGGCAGTGCACGCCGAGTCCCCCGCATCTCCGTCCGGTACACACCTCTGTGCTCTCCGTGTTCCAGCGGGGTTGTCAGTGTGCTGGCTTCAAGGTCAGACGCCCCACTCTTCAGAGGGAGGGCGCATCAGTCCATTTGGAGAAATGCTGATACACACATTGCCGCACCTTCTTGAAACAGTTACAAATGACATTTTGGAAGTTTCCAGCTTTTAATTATGATGAGCTTGCATTTAAAAAAAACTAATTAAGGTTCTCTATTGTTTCTTTCGCAACCACAAATTTTATCCCTGGGCTACCCAGGAAGTAAAGACAAAGGCAGAGGTCAGCAGATTTTTTTAAAAAGTTTTTCCTTTTCAATTCCTCTTTATTTCTCTATTTACCACAAAGAGCTTGTGTTCAGGATGGACAGGGCATGGGGTTGAGGGGCAGGAGGGGTGACTCCAGACGGCTCCGCGCTGCTGGAGTGACTCAGTGAAGGTTAACGAGCCCGAGCCAGTCTGCCGGGTAGAGGAGTGGACAGGAGGATAAATGCGGGGTCACCCGCTCCTCTGGCGCCAACCAGAGGTGACACGCTCAGAACCAGGGTGGGACGCACAGACGAGGGCGTTGCTCCCTGGGGCCCGAAACCTCGCAGAGCAGGCAGAAAATGCGCATCAGACAGATGCTGGGGAACATGCGTGTGTAGAGAACACGTGTGTGAACACTCACATGGAGCGCTGGTGTCATCACACAGTGTCAGAGTTACAAGGTGAGAGTGACGTGGGATGTGCCACGCCCCGCCCTCTCGGACGGCCACCTGCCGCGAGGCGTCCAGAGCTTTGCGAGGCGTGGGCGAGGCGTGTGCGCGGCGTGTGCGGTGTTACATTTTCCAGCAGCCACGTTAAGAACGGGGAAACAAAAGCAGCTGGAACTAATTTTAAGATGATACTTTATTTAACCCACTATATCCAAAATTACATTCCAAGTCACTATTATTAAAAATAGGTTTCTACATTCTATTTTTGTGTGGCACCTTCAAATCTGGTATACATTTTCCCCGCACGGCCCGTCACAATTCCAAGCTGTCACCCTGCCGGGACCGGCAGCCCAGGCGGTGCCCGGCCGCCGCCCTGGGCGCGGTGAAGGTCTCTGGGTGTTGGTCTGGCCGTCAGACCCGTTTCCTGTCAGTCCGCACGTGGCTCTGCATTAGTGGCCAACGTGGCAGCTGCTTCCTGCCTGTCACGGCCCCACACTCAGCGTGCACTCACTCAGCAGCGCGCAGTTGCCGGTGTGATCCGAGGTCCCAGATGAGCAAAGAATGAAAGTGAAACTTGCTGCCTGTACGGAGCTTGCGTTTTAGGGGGTGTTTTCATCTGGGGAAATTTCGGATCCCGAGTTATATTTGAGACTGTCGGTCCTTTGCTAGTTCATCAGGAAGTTTCCACAGATAAACGTATGATGCGTATTCTTACCACAACCAGAACCTCGCTTCACTGCGAATCATTTCCACACGTGAAAACCTAATGGACTCCTAGTGCCTGTCTCTGTGGCTCAGACGGCGGCTGCCACGGGGTGGGGGAGGGGAGGGCGGGGAGGCAGGTTGCACAGGGAGGCGCCCCGAACGTCTCTGCCTTTCCTGCGCCGATGGGTGTTTTCAAAGCGTGTGATTTGCCTTTTCTTTATTAGAAAACTGACTGAGGGGATGTGCGCAGAGTTCTTGTTCTGGGAAACCGATTCGTTTCCTGTCCTGCTCATGCCCAGCACCGCCCTCCGAAACACCCGGACGAACGAACCAGCAAGAAGAGAAAGCAATTCCCTGCAACCCCTCAGCCAGCGGTGTCTGGTCAGCGGAGGGAAAAAGGCAGGTGCTCACACAGGTTTTCTTCAGTTCGCTTTTGTGTCCTTGAAAGTGGTCCTTCTCTGACCAAAGTCGCCAACACAACTGAAGAGAGCTCACACGGCCGGTGCTGGTTCCCTCCCTGGGCAGAGGCTGGAAACCAACGGATGGGCCTGAAAGCTGCGAACCCTATTCAAACGCAGCTTCTGTCATTACGCGGCCGTGGCCAGGTCAGCAGGTCAGAAGAAGACGGCCACTGCAAGGGCGGCTTGTTATCCCTGGAGATCCCAACAAGAAAGGGCACCGCCATGCCACGGGGGCCGTGCCACGGGAGCCGTGCCACGGGAGATGTGCCACAGGAGCCGAGTCATGGGGAGCCACACCATGCATGCCACGACATAGGGAGCCACGTGGAAGATGTGGGCGGGGGTCTTCGCTGTGGTGCTCGGGGGAGAGAACAGAGGGGCCGAGTCAGCAGCTCAGAGGGGCTGCTCTGGATAACTTCGGGGGACTCTGGGACACAGGGGCTGCCCCTGGTCATCTGGTACCTGGCCCTGGGGCGGTTAGGGCAGGTGGACAGTGGCCCACATGATGAGCCACCGTCCAGCAATTAGCCATCCTGGGAGGGGCAGTCCCTGCAGGGTTGACCGGGCCTCGAGGCGTCAGCGCATCAGAGAAGAGGTGACAGCAGGCGTGTCGCACAAAGACCCCGGCGACTGCAGAGCCACGAGACGTGTGTGTGGGGTGGGGCCCCGGCCCCTGCGGTCCAAGGGCGCCTGCTGGTTCTAACGTCCCGGAGATGCTGACGGCCGACCACGGCCTCCACGGGTGTCCCAGCTTTTGTGTCCCCTGGCCTGGGAAGAGACCCTCGGAACTGCTCTTTGTCCGAGGGAACGTGAGTCGTCTCTGCAACTCTGAACGCTCTCCGTCATGGCCCAGTGCCGCCTCCGCATCAGCCCGAGTGGCTGGATGTCAGCATCCAGGCTGAGTGACAGCAACCGGTTTGTGCTGCCAGCCTCTGGGAAGCTGGGGAGGAGCGGCCGCGACGTTGGCTACGAGGCCGGCTGACCCTGTGCCACTGTTTAGAGTCTGGCTACTCCACACGTGGCAGGGAGACCCCCACGGCGCCCTTGAGGGTTCATACGAGTGATTCCGGGACCACCTCAGACCCACGGGGTCGGGTTCTGCGTCTAAACAAGATCCCGGGTCACCAGCGTGCCCACGACAGCAGACGGGCCTGGGGACGCGTCCGACACAGAAAGGGCAGCGCAGAGTCCACAGGACGGATTTCCAGGGGCTGCTCCGTGGCCGTGGATTCCCACTCGGAGCCCCCAGCCCGCGGCCCGCACCCGGTGCACTCCCACGCCTTTCTGCTACAGAGAATCTGCCCCGAAACAAACAACAACGGGATATTTCTCCTCTAAGAGCAAACTTTGGTTGGAACGCCCCGTTGGGAGCGTCCCCGTGAGTGTGGGGGCTGGGGTGGGGGGGGACTGCTCATGAGCCTCCAGGTCGCTTCAGATTCCTCCTGCAGCCTGGTGATGGGACTCCCCCGCCTTCCTCTGTCATGCAGGTTCTCAACCTAATGTGCTTTTCATGAGAGGGCAGAAATTACTATTTTTTTTTCTGCCAATAGGCCTGCCCTTGAGCAGCTCATCTCGACCCCATTCCAGACAGAGCTTCGCCACTGCAGCCGCTCCGAGTGCCGGCCGGTGCCTCCCCCTCCTTTGCTGGGCATCATTTACTTGGCTCTGCGAAACAGAGCAGCATTAGAAATGCAGTTGCAATTATTCGTCCCAAATAATGAAACACAAGGTCTTTTCTAAGACCATTTCCCGTCCTTCCTCTGCCCCACGTCCTAGGAAGATCCCTATTTCTCGCGTTCCTGCCTTCACACTCTTTTCTGCCCTGGGAACTACCCGGTGAGGCGTGAACAGTCAGGTTTACAGTTGGGGAGCCTGGGGAAGCGGAAGGCCACACTTTCCCTTTGCTGAGTAACTCTTTTTCTCAGTAGACCTGCACAGCACAGCGGCCCTCCCCGCCCCGCCCCACGGCGGTGTGGGCCTTTGGTGGCGGTGACTTTGGTCATTTATTGCTCCTCGTTTCATTGCCTCATGCTGGCTCATCCCAGGTTCTCTGGCTGTAGATGCTGACCACTCACAGCCGCCCCGGCCGCAGGTGCTGGGTTTACAGGAAGAAACACACACCTGCTCTCTGTCCCAGCTCTGAGTCCGCGCCCCTGACACCCTCAGAATTCTGCAGGTGACAAGAACCCCGATGTTCACAGCGAACCTTCCCAACCACACCTGTTGCCAGGTAACGTGTGGAAAGCACCAGGATGGGGGCTGGTTGCCAGGGAAACCAGCCCTGTGATGACACAGCCGGAGCTTTTGGTCCCATGGCCTGACCTCTGGGCAGCTGGCCGTGGCTGATGACCTAATCAGCCACGCCCATGTGATGCGGCCGCCACAGACTCCTGGACAGTGGGGCTCTGGCAGCTTCTGATGGGGGAACCAGAATGCCACCAGGTGTCACCACACTGGGCCCCGGGCTCCACTGGGACGGGTGGGCACTTTGGGTTGAGACCTTGCCATTGGCGTCTCCTCGTCTGGCTGGTGCGTGGCCACGCGTTGCTCAGACCTGCCCTGAAGCAAAGGAGCTGGTTCACTCGCCCCGTCCTTCCGGCGGCCGCACGGCGTCTTCCTTCCGCCTCCCTGTCCCGCAGTCCTGCCCCAAACCCATATGTTTCCCTTTGCGGCTCAGTCCCAAGACCAAGGCCACAGGGCGAACTTGTCAGACCAGTCAGACAGACATGAGAGATGTCGGAGCAATTTATTTCACTTGGAATGACAACACTGGCAACTCGGGGCTAACCGGTGAACCGAAACCCTCTCCCCGTGGAGCGAGGCGAGCGGCTGACTTCACCAATTGCAGCTGACGTGCATTTCCGTAAACAGCTTCCTAGTTCCACTCAGTGTTTTTGTGTGTTGTTGGCTTCGATTTGAGCCATGAAGTAGCCAAATCTTCTCCAAGTGCTTCGCAAAGATGACCGTCCATGTGTAAGTCACCTTCAGCTTCATCAGTGAACACTCCCGGGGTCACATGGCAAACCGAAGTGACTTCTGGAGGTCCCCCCGCTTGGACCGGAAGGGCCAATGATCTCATGCTCACCAGTGAAATCAGAGAGAGGAGAAGGCAGGGCAAGGGACTCAGCGTTGAGGGTGGCTGGACAAAAAACACACCTTCATGACTGGGGGGGTGGAGTTGATTGGTTTTTCATTTCTTTTCCTTCTGGAAGCAGGCGCATGTGATTCGGAGTCTGCACCCTGTCCCAAATGCGACTCGGAAGCAGACACGCGCCCCCCTGCTATCCCGTGCCCACGTTGCGCATCCAGCACTGGACTTCTCCCTCCCTCCCTCTGGTCCTGGGACGATGTGGGGGGGGCACTACGAAAGGGGAAGCAGAGGAAGCAGCCGGGGCTCCCCCCTCAGCAGATGCACAGCCCAAAGCCAGGGCAGGGTAAGTTAACTTGCAAAGGCGTGAGTTTTTTCCACCAAGGATGATGTCATTTGTGGGTTGGTTTTTACTTTCCCAGGGACTGCAGACAGTCTTAAACATCGCGCTCCCCCCTCAACCTGCCGAGGAGGGCTTTCTTGATTTCTGTAGAAAGGTGACTCTTCACCTTTAGACGCCAATTGAAGCTCCATTGGGAGGCACCGTAGCTCAGGCAGAGACGGGCTGTCTCTCCAGGGCGGGGGGGAGGGTAGGGGCAGGGTGGGTGAGCACTCCACTGTAAATGTTTATTAGTTCAAAATGATCCCCCCTTTTCCCTTCCTTCACTTTTCTCTCTTCTTTTATTCATGCCTTGGTATTTCAGTACTAAAGCCACTGCGTGGAATGCGCACAGTAGGTCTGCACACTCGGGAGCCGGTGGCAGTCTGCTGGGGGATCGGCCGTGAGCATGAGGCAGGAGGCATCTTTGCAAAGTTGGGGTGCGGGGTGTGGCTGAGGAGGTGGGAGGGGCTGCATGGAAGGACAAGGGTGGCTGGGGAAGGCGAGGGCCGAGGGGGCTGAGGCGCTGGAGGAGCTTGAGGAGGGTGTGTGGGCCGAGGGTGGCTGTCCCCAGGAGTGACCAGGGGGACGTGGGGCACAGGTGTTGCTGGCAGAGGGGGGTGAGGACATCTCTATCGGGGTCAGCAGCCACAGGTAGCTGCTTGGGCCCAGGTGTCACAGCCTGAACGACGGAGAGGCACATCCACTCAGGGGCTGGGGTCACAGCACCGGGTCAGAGTCGGGGCTGGGCCCTGAGGGTGTCAGCGAGGGGCAAGGGCACAGCCACTGGCGGTAGGAGGGCTCCTTGCAAAGGTGGGTCACGCAGGACGTTGGGACTGGGGGTAGTGGGCCATGTTCTCCCTGTGGAGAAAGGGGAGAGGAAGGTGTGAGGGGATGGAAGTCGGGGTGAACCCATGTCGGGCATCCCTCACACTAGGTGTCGATGTCCCCTCCTGGCATGCGGGCTGTCTCCCCTGCTGTGACCGCGTCCCTCAAACCACAGAGCTGCCACCCTGATGGAGCCCACCTGCCGAGGCCCCTGGTGGCCGGCTACCCCCCCCACCCGAGCCCTTCACACCCCGAGCCCAGAGGCTTACTCCTGTTTTCTCCTGAGATTTGGTGCATCCATTGCTCTTGATTTCTGTGTGTCTGAAGTCATCTTAAATTCCTGTTCATTGTTGTGCAAAGGAGATACTCTCCAGGATTCTTTTTCAGTTCCTCTGCTCACTGTGTTTGGGTTGTTTCCTTGACGACTCAGGAATTACAAATGCATTTACACTGTCTTTGGTATTTACTAGTAAGTTCACTGTTGCCGGTGCTGCTTAGTTTCCCGTGAGCCTGTGGAGAGTGCCCAACGTCCTCCCATTTCAGCCAGAGTGGCTCCTTTGTGTTTCTTCCATGCGGGTGCTGGCAGCCACCTCCAGGACGGTTTTCAGGGCGGCATCTTGCTCTCTGCCTCCTTGGTGAAGAACAGCTTTGCTGAGCGCAGGGGACATGGCCCACATCGTCCCCTTGTTTGTGACGAGGCAGGTGAGCCGCGAACCTGAAGTGAGGGTCCCCTGAGTGGAGCCGCCTCTCGGTCCCGCTTGTTTTCAAGGTCCCTCCCTGCCATTTGCCTTTCACGGGCTGACCGAGCCGGGGCAACGTCTGGGCTGAGCTCAGCCCGCAGTTGGTTGAGCTTCTTGGGTGTGTAGGTTGATGCTTTTCATCAAGTTCGGAAACTTTGGGCCATTGTTAAATAGTCTTTCTGTCCCCTTCTCCCTCTTTCTGTCTCTCTCCTCTTCTGGCACTTCGATTACGCGTACTTGTTACAGCTGAGGATATTCTGCAGGTCTCTACGAATCTCTCCATTTTCCTTCTTTTTCTGTGCCTCCCTCGGCACCATTTTAATGGACTCATATTTTGATCTTTCTGCCAGCTCAAATATGCCTCTCTGAGAAATTTTCATTTCTGTTATGTTACTTTTCACCCCCAGGATGGCTTTTTGGTTCTATTTCATGCTTCCAGCTTTTTATCGTGGTTCTGTTTGGGGTGGGTGTGCTCATACTTCCCTTTAATTCTTTAGAGATTCTTCTCTTTAATTAGTTGAAACTATTTATATAATCTGACTTAAAGTCTTTGTTTCCTGCTTCTGAAGTCTGGACATCTCCAGGACAGTCTGTAGTGATGGCTTTTGACATGACGGCATGGACCACACCACCCTGTGCCTGTGGGGGCCTCGTGATGTTTCGGGTGTTGGAAGCTGGACATTTGAAGGCACGTAGAGGGGTGACCTTAGAAAGCGGGCTCTCCTCTGCACCAGCGTTCCTGTTCGCTTGTCTCGCCACTTCCTGACCTGGCTCCGCAGCTCATGGGTGGAACATCACAGCAGGTGGTGAGGCCGCTTGTCCGTGTAGTGGTCAGACGGTGACCGGACTCAGCGCATCTGCGCCATGGCCCCTTAAGCTTTCCCGGGGGCCGAGCACCCACATGCGGCGGTGCGGTGGCTCGCACTTCCACACCTTCCCCAGTGGCCAGTTCGCCCACAGCGTCACCTCCCGCTGGGCAGTGCCTGCGGGTCACAGAGGGCAGGGGCTGGGGCACCTGAGTGCTCTGACCCTGGCCGGGCCTCCTGGACTTGCAGGAGCACGCGGGGCTCAGAGTCCCTCTGGATGTCTCACCCCTGTTCCTTCTGAAGCGAATGTTTTCCCCACAGGCGTCCCTGGGTCAGCTGCAGTGCTCAACGGTGCCTCCTGGATTTTGGGGGTTTTTTTTGGACGGAAGCCCTGGAACAAGGTTTTTCTCACAGAACAAGCTGAGGCGGTTTAAATAAAGACCATCGGTGAGTGGGCTGCCGTCAGGGAGGGCCCGAGTTCTGCCATTTGTTTGGATGGGCCTTGGCAGGCGGGAGGCCATTCTCCCTGCTCTGGTCACAGCTGGGCTGTTGTGTTTCTCAGTTACCATGGTTTCAAGGTTTCTGCTTTTCAAGGGAAAGGGGTTGGGAAGGGAACAAATGAAACTCCCACAAAGGGTATTGTCGTGTGTGACATTTAGCTGTTTTATTTGCCTAAAAGCTTCTTGTACTGTTGCAAACATATGGATAATTTCAAAATTCAAACAAAGTTGATGTTGATCGTCTTGGGCCGTTCTGCTTGTTTTTCCCCAGTGGATTTTTCTGACTCCACCATTCTTGAATCTTGAATTGCTTTCTGTTCACACTTCATGCAATGTTCTGCTAGTTTTGAATAATCTCAAAATGAGTATGTTACCGCGTCTGCCCTCCACCTCCCCTTGAGGGCCTGTCTGTCCCTCCCCACCCCCGCGAGGCCCACAGTCTGTGGGGCCGCGGGCACCTCATTAGCCACGGTGCCAGGTGGGGGGAGCCGACACGCATTTCCACGCGGTGCCACAGGCACGCACACACGCATGCCAGCCCACCGCCTTTCCCGCCACCCCCAAGGCCAGAGCAGCGTCTTGTGGGGAAGAAGACACACGCCCGTCTGCTCGCGTGAACTCACACGCCCGCCGTCTCCACTCGCAGTCCCGCGCCGGCGACGGGCTGCTGTTCCGAGGAGAGGCGCGGGGGGGCGCTCTGCAGACGCAACCGCAGGCTCGCGCTTCAGTCCCAGGCGCTTCCGCACCCCTGCAGTGCTGGCTCCCCCCAGCAGGGGGCGCGCAAACGGCTTTCCCGCTTTGCCGACCGCGTGGGGCACATTCTGGCAACGGCCTGCCCTGGACGCCTGCGCGCCGCCACTGTAGCTGATTTCTTCTGCTGTGTGTGCAGGGAACGAGAAGGGTGAGGCTGAGCATCCGTGGCGATGTGCCCTGTTTCCCTGCATCCCGCAGACGTGGCCCCTGAGTGGCAGGCGAGACCCCCGGGGAACCTTCCCCAACTGATCCCGTGCAACTGGTACAGTGTCATCGCCGAACGACACAGAACCGGTCAAGGACCCAGCTCACTTATTTTTCAAGATAAAGCCGAAAAGATCAGTTCAAACAAGGGTCCGAGAGGCTCACAGGTGGAGGAGCGATGAACACTAGCACCTGCGTTTTGCTGAAGCAGCGGGTGGAGAGGGTGTCCCGGCCGCGCTTGCTCCCCGGGCGCAGGACGGGAACGGCGGCGGGAAGCAGGGGGCGCAGCGTCGCTAGTCCTGTGAGCCCGGCGCGCTGCTGCCGCCCCTGGAAGGCCGTGAGCGACCGAAAGCCCCGGGCTGCCCTCTCCTGGGACGCCCAGGGGCCTGTCCGTAAGCGCTCGGACCACACCAGGAACGGCTGCGGGACAGGCCGCTGCCTGAACCCACGAGGACCGGACTGACGGTGCAAAGGACGGAGCTCCCGTGTGGGGAGGCAGGAAGGGCTGTGGGCCGCAGAGCAGCGGATGGCTGCGCAGGGTCTTTTTCCAGCGAAGGGCCCTGTGTCTGCGGGCGGCCGCGGTCCGTCCCGAGTTCTGAGTCCGTTCTGGAGGCGCCCGAATCGGCCGCACGGAACCACGCGGTGACCGTGGCGTCGCGCTCTCGGCGCTCGGGGCGCGAAAGCAGTGTTTGCTCGTCGTGGTTCCGGGCTCTTCAAGTTCTAGTCTGTGCCTTTATCTTGGTCCACAGCCGCTGCATTTTGGCTTTCTGAAACAATGGCTGTAATTACTACCATTGGTAACAACAAAGTTCTCAAATAATCAGCTATTGTTTTGTTAAGGAAGATTCTTTTTTTCCAAATAGAGACAGTTAGTGAAAGATGAAAATTGGCCGTGACAGCGTGAGTTAGAAATCACTATATTTTGATAGATTGCCTTGGAAATTTAATCTTTGTTAATTAAAAAAAAAATCCTCAATACCCCCTTTGGGGCAATGCAATGGATAGTTTTGTTAACTGAAATGTCTTTAACATCAACTTCTAAACAGGAAAAAGTAAGAAACACGTGATTGCCTTATGAATAATGTTGACTTTGACTTTCCTTAAAATGTAGGGAAGCGGCAGAAGAGAACACACTTTACTTCCTGGGCTCCTGAGGCCCCGTTTCCCCATCATCTGCTTGCTCTCTGTGCTTCCAGCTTCAGTTTCCTGCGGCTCCGGGGCGGAGAGAAGCAGTGTGGGCTCCTTGGAGGCGGATTGCCAGCTGGGCTGGCCGGTTCCGTGTGTTCTGCTCAGATGCAAAAGCCCATTTTGAAGTCTGCAGGTCCTGTGTTTTTGGGTGTTTGAAACACAAAGGGTTCCCACCCCGCTCAGGGGGCAGCGTCACCCCGAATCGGTGCCCAGGGGGACACCTTGTTTATTGGACAAATATCTGGACCTCAGTGGTCATCAGATGCATGTTCTCAAATCTCTGTGTCTTTGGCGGCGATTTTTGGTACATTAACCGTTTCTGAAAGTAAACACCGCGAGGGCAGGATGACCCAGGACCTCCGCTCTGTGCGGGCACACGTGTGTGTGTGTGTGTGTGTGTGTGTGTGTGTGTAACGATTGGATATTCGTGAGAGCACTGCTTTCCACAGCTGTTTTCTCTATAATGCCTACACCCTTCCCTCTGAAGCCGCGCGCGGACGCCGCTCAGGGTGACGGGGCTTGGCGGTCATCCCTCTGCCTGCGCCGTCCAGTGTGACAGGCCAGGAAGCTCGTCCCTGAGGCTCGGTGCCCTGGCCATTTGAGGTCAGCGCTGCACCGTGAGAGCAGAATGAGGTGGGTGGGGGTGAGGCTTGGTGGTAAGCGGCCAGGGTGCGAGAGTAATCGGAGTGTCGAAGGTTCCCGCCGGTTTGGACGACGCACCGCAATCTGAAACGGCAGGTTTGTGGACGGGCGGTGCAGCATCCCGCGCAGCTCCCTCTCTCAGGTGCAAACCCGACAGCGGCGAACACAAGCGGACGTTTGCTCTTCCAGCAGAAGAGGCTGCACTGAGGCGCTTTCCCAGCTACGTTGTCGGGGATGAAGCTCAGCAGTCGACTCCATTTACCGTCAGTGGGATGCAGCTGAGCCAGGCCCAGCCCGGGCCCTCCTGCTAATTCTTCAGTTGCTCACAGGACGCCTTCCCTTCAAGCACAGATTCGACAAGGACAGGCAAGAAGACGGTGGGAAAGGGGGTGAAAAATGGGACCTGGGGGGCGACTTCAGTTGAGGTGTGAGCTTAGCTGGGGCCCCTGATGACAAAACTGCTCGGAGGCAGCGCCTCTTAGGAGTCACACACAGGCTTCATTATTTCCTGGGCTTCGGGCATGGCTTTTCTTCCGGAAGTGTGCATAGCACCAATTAGCTCGTTGTGTGGTTGGGTAGCTGCCCTCTCTCCCTTCTCGTCACGGAAAACTCACCGCTGGGTGAAGAGATTGTCACCGTGTGCCTGGAAAAATGAACAGCGCCAGACGGTCAGTCCACTAGCTGGCCAGGCGCAGGGCGCACTGATGCTTCCAGTTTAATCAAGATGCAAACACGCGGCAGAACTTGAGGGACTTTGTACTTCATGTCACTGCTGCTGTAGGGCCCTTGCACGCCCTTTCACACCCTTGCACACCCTTGCACGAGAGCTCCAGGAAGTCTTAGGAAACTACAGAAATGAGGCCACAGATACAGCAAATCCTTCGCTCCCTGCCTCAAATAGAGCCGCACCAATGTGTTAGCGATAATTATAAAGTGCAGGAAAACACTATTTCCATAACATCTTACTCTCCACTGGCTGCAAATCAAATGACAGACACATGCACTCGATGCTGAATTACTCTGTGGGAGGTGCTTTCCTCTGGGACACACGACGGGGTTTCTGAAGGCCACAGCTCACCTGTTCGGAAACAGCGTGTTTATGATGCCTCACTCTGCGTGCTCGGCCACCGGACGTGTCCTCACCCGCCTCGGTTCTGTTTTACTGGACATTAGCCCAGGAGAGCCACCCGTGAGCCCCTCCCCCAGAGCAGAAGTGTGGAAAGGCTCAGCCATGGGGGAGTGAGACCCACGCAGGGAAGCCCACACCCACGGGCCCCTGCTCGCAGGGAGGCCCTTTCCTGCAAGGCCCAGGTGCATGATTGGTAGGCAGGCAGATAGATGATAGATAAATAGGCAGGTAGATAGAAAATAGGCAGATAGATAGATAGAGAGATAAAAAACCTTTGCTGTCAAACTTTCTGCAAGGGGCTGGGACCTTCTCTGAGGCGACTGGCCCAGGATGCCCCAGCAGTAATGGTTCATGATTTTCTTTGCCAGTTTTGGTGTGACTCTCGGTGCAAACCCAGGTGTCTTGGAGCACAGAGAGGGTCCCGCTGGCCTGGTGCTCACGCAGCTGTTGGCCCACCTGGTGGTTCAGTCTCGGAGGACAGGAGAAAAGGAATGTTCGTGCATCCAGCGGGAGCTACCAAAAACCAACCCCAAAGAACCAAAAAACAAAATATACTTTCTGTTCACTACCCCGGGTCATGCTCCTCGTTCCAAACTTAATTTAAGGAAATAGGTTGGTGGAGACGAGTGGACCTTGGGTGGATGCCGGGCTTTGAACCCCCGCCCCGCCCCAGCTGTGTGGCCGAGACCTCGGGGTTTGGTCTCAGCTACCTCATTTGTAAAATATAAATTCCATCAATGGATTGGACAGGCGGGAATGAGGATCCAGTGGGTGAGCATCTGTGAAGGGTTTAGAACAGTGCTGGCCAGAGTCTGCAGTCTCATCAATGTCAGACACGGGGAGAACAGAGGGCGTGGCCAGGCCAGGCCCACCCCCAGGGACGCTTATGATTCTGGAAAATAACTTACAGTCCTTCCAGAGCACCCAGGGGCTACAGTGGAATACACCCACTAAATGTACTCATGAGCTGTTTATCAAAAATAGTAAAAATAAGGCTATTATTATTACATTAATATAAATGACACATTTTGTGAAAAATTGCTATACTTTACAAAGCAAAAACGATTGGCTTGAAAAGTGGCATTGTTTTGTATTTTTGCAAGTCTGACGTCTGCAGCCACAGAGGAGAGCTAGGAGCTCACATCTGCGTGCAGACGGATACATTGTATTACTTTCAGTTGAGGGATATGATACATTGTATTACTTTTGGTTGAAGAATATGGAAACTCCTGCGAGCGCAGTTGGAGTGCTGGAACAGAGTGCCTGTAACGGCCTCCTCACGCACTTGTAGATCCTCTCCTGTGGTAGGACGTCTGAGCTTAACAAGTGGTCGTTTCCTAACACCGGTTCGGTGCAATTTGAGAACGTATTGATGGACTTCTCGGTCTGGTTAAATTAAAGTCCCTGGACCTATATTGCATGAAAATGGATTCTTTGTCCATGTAGTTTTATAACAGCATACATCGATCCTTCAGAAGTGTTTTTAATTTAATTTTTCATTTGTTTTTCAATTACGTTTTACTTGCGGTATTATTTTGGATTAGTTTCGGGTGTGCAGCATGGTGGATGAAGAATCCCGCACTTTACAAAGAGACCCCCTGACATTTCCGGCACCCACCTGGCACCCCCCCCCACCTCGGTCATTACAAGGTTGCTGACCGTTCCCCGTGCTGGGCCTCGCCTCCCGCGACCGTTCCATACCTGCCCATCTGCGCTTCCCAGTCCCTTCCCCTCCCCCCAGCACCCCTCCCGTCTAGAAACTGTCAGTCTATTCTCTGTGAGTCTGTTTCGATTCTGTCATTTATTTTGTTCTTTAGATCCCACATAGAAGTGAGATCATACGGTGTTTGTCCCCTTGTGACTGGCTTACTTCACTTAGCACATTACCCTCTAGGTCCATCCGCGCTGTTGCAAAGGGTAAGGTTTCCTTCTTTTTTATGGTCACCCATTTAGAAAACATGTGTTCGTTTGCTTGGGAGCTCATGTTTCATCCTGTGCCTGTCCCCGAAGTCACAGACCCACAGGGCTCTTAAGACATAACGTGTGCTGGATGCTGAGTCTGCGTGACTGTAATCTGTCTGTCATTGAGGAGAAAGGGGGGTCTCTGAAAACAGTGGGGGATTCAGCTCATCACCCCGATGATTGCACGCAGCTCCCTCAACGGCAGCAGCCTGCTCGGGCTGTGATGGGAGCGCTTCAGTACGCACTGGTTCTGTTGCACAGCATGGCGCGAGGGACACACTCAGGAGCTGGCAGTGGACGCAGCTGTGGTTTGTACGGCTTCCCCCAGCACATGCTGAAGTGAAACACGCCCTGCGCTCGTTTACTGAACCGGGTTTTCGTGGCTCCGAGGTGGGGAGGGGGCAGCGGGCACTGGAGTCTCCTGGTGCCGAACGCAGGTGGTCTCTCTGAAGACGCGGGCCGCGGTGCTGTTGTGGTTTGGCCTGTGCCCTGAAGGAGTCTGGGGGGGCAGCCCGGCATCTGGATCGCACGCCGGGGACCGCGGGTCTGAGCCCCCGGTGCACAGCTCCCACACGGGCCAGGGACTGCTGGGCCCCACCCCGGCCGGGGGTACAGAGGGACAGGACATGGCTGTGCTTCCCTGGGGAGGGCTCCTTGCTTGCAGGCGGGCGGGCAGAGGGGCCTCCTTCTTCTGGTTTTGTTGCTGGCGAACTGTGGCCGCCGCTCTCTCGCTGGGGCGTCTTGGAGGGAGCGGCTGAAAATGCGCGAAGGCCCCAAGTGTCTCCGTGTGTCTGCTTCGGAATTCAGTCGGTTGGCTCTTTGGTTCCCTTGTCACCGATCACCAGAACCATCCCGACTCCGATTGTTTCCTTTTCGTTCTGCGTGGCCGGGGCCGCAGGACGAAGGGAAGGAAGCGGCCCCTGACCAGCAGGGGAGGCCAGGGCCCCTGGAAGTGCCCATGATGTTCCGTGAGGACAGAAAGTCGCATCGTGGTGACGTTCACGCGTGGGGCTCGGCGCAGCGACGGCCGCTCACGAGCCCCGTGGCTCCGTCTCCTTGGAGGCCGTGCTGTTGCCGCGGTCACACTCAGTGTCACAAGAACCTCAGAACAAACGTCACGAGCCTGTAAAGTCAGGTGGCACTCGCCCAGGTCCTCAACCCTCAGGGGCTCCCTTCCTGAACGTTCTGTGTCCGGGACCCGTTTTCTGCGAGGGAGGAAACTCACAGAGAAAGCACGGTCGCTGTGTGGTGCTTTCCTGTCACCTGTTAAAACTGGAAGGGCCCGGCCGACCTGTGAAGAAAAGCGGGTGTGCGAATGCCAGAATGTGTTTTGCCCGAAAAGGCCATTTGAACAAAAATATTGTAGATCACAGTGTTCAAACTGTCATATCCAGTGATTTATTTCACATATTTATCTGAAATATCTGGGAAGTCAGATTCTATCCCACAGTATAAAATGAGAAAATGATGGCGTTGAGAATCATCATTTCAGCATTGATTCCATCCTGGAAAGAAAAAAAAAAAAGCAATCAGCAAACCATTTCCCTGGATTGATGCGTCTCCTCTTGGGGTTTTCAGAAGCCAAAACGACTGCCCGGGAACGAGAGCGAGCAGGAGCTGCGGCAACACCCGCCCGCCATTCGGACCCGTCTCGCTGGCCGGCGCCGCTGATCACCTAACAGCTTAGCATCTGAGTCACCTTGAACGTAATTTGTAGCAACAGGGTTCCAAAAAGAATTCCTTTTCTATGTATTGCCTATATATATTTTTAGAAATACAGTCTATGGAATAGCTATTTTCCATAGAGAATAATTAGAAAATTGTAGAATTACATTTGACTCTTAAAAAATAAAAATATATTAGAAGTTAAATGTTTTGAAGAAATTAATATATTTAATATATATGCTAACTCTAAAGACTCCAAGCTTCAAATTTCTACATCTTCTTTCCTTCTTATGGAAAATTGTATGTTTGGGGAGTTTTTTTTTTCATCTATAAAATGAGAGAATTGGTTGGTCACTGGAGCCCAGCTCAGCTCAGGAACCCGCGGGCCTTCCCTGGGGAGCTGGGTTATGAATAAAGCTGCAGACAACTCCTCACCTCCGCCGTGATCTTTTCGGGGGGCTTCCCCACCGCGCCAGTCAAGGTATGAGGAATGTGGGTGCACCACACGCAGCTCTTGGGGTTCCGAAATGGGGGCTGGGGAGCAGCGCTTGCACAGAATTCGCCATGATACCTAACAGACACCCCCAAACCACCCCGCGAGCCCAGCATCCTCTCTGGTAGAGAAGACCCGTTGGTGCCTGCTGCAGAGAAGGGCGCTGCAGGGTCTGACGCTTTAAGCGTAAAAGAGAAAAATAATTGTGACGAAGGCCAGGGCAGGGAGCTCAGGGTTGAGGAAGGTGCCGGAGAGGCTGCCATGGCTCCTAGATCCCTGAAATTGTCCTGTACACACGGCAGAATTGCGTGGTTTCTAAGATAAAAGCGTTGCTGGAGAGAAGCAACACCTGCCGTCACACCCACCTCTGTACGTCCCGAGCCCAGTGGGAGCTGGAAGGGTGCCGGTCACCCCGGAACAGTCGCCGCTCCTGTGTCCGCGCTGTGCTCAAAGCCTTGGTTCCCTCCCTCACCCCCACACAGTCCCACTGGCAGGGGGCGGGGCCCCTTTGGTCTCACACGAAGTCAGAAAGCGAACCTAAGTATTGCTCGAGCCGTCTTTGCCTGAATTTCTCTGTCGTTCACTACGTGATTAGACAGTAAGCATGAGTGAGCAGCCGGCTGGAGGCTCTGGCCTCTGCAGGTCCTGAGGGGCAGGGACGTCCCAGCGTGGTCCCATCCAGCTCTCCCGGGCCCCCCTGCCTCATGACCCTGTGACCCTGTGACCCTGAGGGTGACCCGTGAATCCACAGCAGGGACGTCTGGGGGTTTGTTTGGAACACAGACACTCAGGTCAAGTCGGAGCCTGTATTTGTAAAAGATCCCCAGGCGACTTTTGTGCGCATTCGGTTTGAAAAGCTCGGTGCCCACCCGTGCCACGCACGCACAGAAATGCGCACACGCAGACGCGGGCTGCCTTCTGGCCCCAGACCGTACAGAGCCTGTGGCACTGCGATCGGTGCCGCCGGCCGAGGGGTGTCTGGTGCCGCAGCTTCACCGGCATCGCCTGCGCGTTCTCTGTGGAAGCCTCAACAGCAGAAGGCCAGCGGCACTGCGGTGTTATTCTGACACCAGGTTCGACTTTGCGGACGCCCTGAGGGAGTCTTGGGGACAGCCGGGGTCCGTGACGACGCCTCGTCCCCAGCACGGCGGGTCTGCGCTGGCTGTGACTCCTCACTCGCAGGCCGGCGAAGGCTCTGAGAGTCCCCGGGGCTTCCGTCGCACAGCCTGCTGCGCAGTGGACGCTAGCACAGTGGATGTTTCCATGGTAGTTGTTACTATAGTTTCCACCCTTTTGCAAAGGAAGCTGAGACTCAGAGAAATCCCGAAGCGTGCAAGTGGCAAAGCTGGAATTTTATTCCACAAACTTTGACTCAAATCCCAGAATTGAACACTGACTCTCGGCCATGGGCTGGCAGATGGACCATCTTTCTGCCCCGGGAACTCCTGTGGGTTTGTCTTTCTGAGCAAGGACCTAGGACCCACACCACGTCCAAGGCCACTGCACGTGGCGGATTGCTATTAGTTCAAATTTCAACTCAGACGCCATTGCAGGGAAGTCCCTGCTGCTCGGCGAACTCCGGTTCCCGTGCAGGACCCTGTGGCCGCATCCTGGAACTCTCCTGCAGAGCGCTTACCAGAGGTGCCTTGAAATGCGTATTTTCTGGCCTTCCTAGTGTAATGTAGGCGCTATGAAATAAAAGTCTATTTTCATCTCACTAGCTGTTAATCCACATGCCTAGCACCATGCCTGAGTAATGCAAAAAAAGCCAGTGAATAGATACTTCTTGGATGAATAAATGTGCCATGAAGATTATGAAGTGTGAAGTCAAATACACGAGTTTAAAACTGGCCTCGTGCAACTCACCCAGCGTGTCTGCACAGTGAAAATAGTGCAACCTGCCTGACGATGAGAGGGACTCGCGCTGGACTCCAGATACACAGCTGGTGTTCAGTAAATGCTTTATTTCCTGCGGCACGAAGTTGGAGACGTTTAGCTCATTGGTTACTGCGACTCAGTTACAAGACGGTGTCACCATTGACTTGATCGAAGCATGAACACCAGGCATAAAGCCCAGACAAGAACAAATTCCTGAAGGACGAAAGCCCCACACGTGCAGCCTAACGCTCTGTGTCCCAGGGTTGGGGCCGGCGTCTCTGTGTGCCTGGCCTTGCCCGGTGCCCCGCACACCCCCGCCGCGGCGGGAAGGCTGGGGCTTCCACCCCAGTTCTGGCCCCGCTGGGCAGGGCTCACTGGGCCTAAAAGGTGAGAATGGGGAGCTCGGACAAGGTCATTTCCTTTTTCTCTGCATCCCCTCAGTTACCCTCCACCAGGCTGCCTTTGGTGTTTTGTCTGGAGGGACCGCTGCACTCCGTGCGGGGCCGGTAGGGAGGCAGTGCCAAAATCGAATCCATGGCTTTTCACACCTGGACCCACGGGGCGGCTCTGTGGGCGATGCTTTCCTCGTTGACCAGAATTTGGCCGCAGGTCCTCCTGTCCACGGGCTGTGGTGGCTCCTTGGCTTTGGAAAACTGTCCGACTTCCGGCCGCACTTCCTTTCCTGTCAACAATTGGAGTTGACCTGACAGGGACTGAGGGAGACACCCACAGTCTCCCGAGTCCCTCCCCGCCACGGCGTGGGGTCTGCTGCTCCGTCTGTCTCTGGGTTGGACAAACCAGAGTCTGCATCCAACCTCAGATGGATGACTTGAAGTCACTGGCATGTCAATGAATCGGTGCTGAACTAGATTCTCGTCTCAGGTTCCATTTAGGACGGACCCTGGTGCATCCCACGGTTGGTAGAAGATCAGACAACTGCGTGTCAGCGATAAAACAGTTTGCGCTGCCCTGTCAGCTGGACCGTCCCCTGTCCCCTCATGCAGTGGCGGCTCACATCCACCTGCAGACGTGATACAGAACAGGTTTTCTTGCTGATGGTCACGTGGAAAACAGAAACAGGGTTGGGAGAAAATACCTGGATACCTGAGATTTTAAAAAATAACAGTGTGTAAGATAAAAATTGTGTCCCAAACGTGTTTATAATCCTCCAAGAAAAAGAGGAAAAAAACTCAAACTCTCGAATCCGAGTGGGGTCACTGTAGAAGGGCGACCGCGTGTGCACGGGAGAAGCATCGGCGTTGGCAGAGAGCCCCGAAGGAGGTCTCCAGTCCGTCGTCTCTGATCGGGGCCGAGACCTGCCCGGGACGGGGGCGGTAGGAAAGGGCCGAGAGCCGAGGCGCTGCCACGAGCTGGTCACAGGGCCCTGGGTGCTCGTGTCCCCAGGGCCTCAGCCACTGCCCCGTGACCACAGAGCCGCGGAGATAACGAAGCACTCGTGACAGGGGACCCTGCGCCGTGGTCTGGGCACCAGGCCCCGGAGCCCAGAGCCCAGGAGCAAGAACCGGGGCCTGACAGACCATCTCTGACGTGGGAACCTGCCGTCCAGGTGAAAAGGTGCACAGACGCCCACGTCCGGTCGGCCGGGGCCACGCGGGGAGCGGCTTTGGTCGTACGCAGTGTAGAGGTGTCGTCGCCGACCGACCACCGGTGATGTTTTGGCTGGGATAACCAAGGCAGGTGTATGTGCTTCTAAAGGATTTTATTGATTTATATTTGGAGGGGGAGGGAGGGAGAGAAACATCGAAGTTAGAAGCAGTGATTGGTTCCCTCTCGTAAGAACCTAGGCACACGCCCTGCCCGGGAATTGAACCGGTGACCTTTGCTCTGCAGAATGACGTGCAACCCAGTGACCCGCACTGCTCGGGGCTCGAAGAAGAGCTCTCAGGAGGGGGCAGCAGCCGGACTGGGTGTTGAGCTGCATGTGAGGAACGCCGGGAGGCCCAGGGATGCTCGGAAGGGGACCGTGGAAAAGGCTCCGAGGATGAGAAATTTCCGTCTCAAGGTCCAGGTGAGTCGGGCGATTAGATCAAACAGTCGCGGACCGCGAACTTGGAGAGGTCCTGACTGAACCAGACACCAGGCACCGCAGCACAATTACCGCATTGCGTCTAAACTTAAAAACTATTAATAACTTGCAGCATGATTTTATACTTCAGTGAGGAGGGAAGTTGTCAATTTTAATATTTTACATGGTTAATTATAGGCTACCTCCTAATGTCAGAACTGCTGAAGTATCTAAAAATACATAAACAGGAAACAAGGAACTCTCTAAACAAAAAAGTCCTGTTTATATTTTGCCATAAAAGACGTTCAACTTTTTTCTTTGTTATCTCTAAGTAAGCAGTTCATCCGAGAGTCACAAAGATGCCAACTTATGTAAAATGTAATGACCGTCCAGGCAGAAATTCAGATGAGTTTCGCCAAAAACCTACTGGACCGCACGTGGCAGGACTCCATCGCTCGGCAGTGGGACAGCGCGTCGGCGTCGCCCGAGGATGCGGAGGAGGCGAGGACGAGGAAACACCGCCGTCCACTTGTGTCCGCGGTGCTCATGTGCCGGCGCCCTGGCCTGAGGGGGTCGCCAGGGGGTGCTGCCCGGTGACAGCGTGGATGGACTTGATGACGTCACCCCAGGCGTAATCAGTCCGAAGGGGGAGCATGAGAACCACATGACTTCACTCACGTGCGTGATGTAAAATTGAAAGCGACGAACTCGAGGACGGGGTGGCACTGGTGGCCCCTGCGGTGGGGCTAGAGGTGAGGAGGGTCCGGTGCCGGTGACAGCAGGAGCCCAGGCTGCGGGCAGGTGACACGCAGCACGTGTGTGGATGCTGTGTGCGCACGGCTGTGCCCGGGCGGGCGGCCGACATGCTCTCAGCCGGTGTCACCGAGACGCTCAACTCGGAAATGGGCTTTTCGTGCCTCTGCTGACCCTTCGCCTCTCCACTCACCGGCCTCTGCGACACGGGGCCACAACACGGGAAGAAAGTTACTTGCGTGTCTTGTCTTAATGATTCCATTTTCCTCCATCTACTCAGAAGGTAACAACCTCTGGAGACGAACACTTGATACCGTGAGTGCAAATTTCCAATGTATGGGCGCTGTCTGCGTGACTCTGACATTTCTCTCCATTTTCCCTGGACATCGGTGAACTTAACTTTTGCATAAGAGCTCCAAAGGCCATACCGATGTCATTTGGCCTGACAGCCGTGGGGAGAAACAGTTTGATTATTTTCCTATCCAAATAAAAGGCAAAACTGCCCCTATGTCTACAGAACTAGCGGCAGCTGCCCCATGTGAGGCGGCCCCAGAGGCCTGGGAGCTTCAGGTAGTCGCTGCTCCGCCTCGTCTTCGCACGCGACCACAGATTCATCGTGGAGCCTTCTAGAAGGTTGGCCTTTCCTCCTGTGGAAAACGACAGACATGCTCTCTGCAGGTAGATGCTGACGGGCTGGGGGCAGCTGATGGATTATAAACAGATCCATTCACTAACAAGTTTCTGTCCAGGAAACGCTCACAGCCACGTGGAGAAATACAGGGCGGGGCCAGCGTGGGTGCACAGGTGTCCATACGGAAAACGATACAGTAATTAATAGATAATAAAAGAAGAGTAAACTGCGTTTCACGTACTCACCGCTATAAACCTCCTTCTGCCCCTCCCTGTACGCACACAGATGCAGCGGACCATGGGGGTCGGTGCCGTCCGGCGCAGGGCAGGGCAGGGCAGGGCAGCGCAGCTCCCAGCTCAGCCAGGACGCGGCACATCGACCGCCGCGGGTGCCCAGCAGGGAGTTTGCCTACGTGTCACCGTCTGAGTCCTGCGTTCGCCTTTTCACTGATGCAGTTGGCGACTGGAAAACCCTGCGCCCCAGAGATTACTTATCCACTTTACAGAGTTCAGTCTTCTTCTTTGTAAATTATACGAAAACCTTCCTGGGCATGTTCTCAGGTCTAGAACAAAACCATGTGTCCGACTTAACGTCCCCGTGGAGCCCATGGCCCCGCGGAAGGTGCCGGATGCTGGGGGAGGAACATGGGCTGTGCAGCGTCCAGCTGGGCCAGGCGCTGCTCTTCCAGCCGTGGGACAACCTGACACCTTGACATTTGAAAGGTGCGTGTGTCCCTCCCACATGTCCTGTGAGCCGGAGTCAGGTGGCCTCCTGGCTGCGCGGCCCCGTTCTTCAACATCCGTCGGCCCGCGTCACATCGGTTGACTGCCCCATTTTGTCCTCGGCCATTGTGACGGACCAGCTTTCTTCAACACATGAGAGTCTCCCTGGTCAGATAGGTCCTGAGCGCCGGCCTGACCTTCCCCGCCTGTGCTGTCTCCACCCTCTCTCACCCTTGCGTTCACTTCTCGCTGACCCCTTACCTATTTTGATGCCTTAAGACTCCCGTGGGTGTCGAGGGCTGGGAGTGACCCCTCTCCCACACACCTGCCCTGTGTTGAGCACAGGGTCAAGTTCATCGCCGGCTGTCCAAGACCCGCTGGTTGAAGACCGTGTGCATGAAACAGGCCAGGGGGAGGCGCTGTGGAGCACCAAGCTCGGTGGTGTCCTCAGGATGCGGCCACGAAAGGGGCTCCTGACTTCTGCAGTGAGCCCAGATTTTACTCTTTTATGATGTAAAAATCATCATGGACTTAAAACTAAAACACTCTTTACAGCAAAGAGTACAGCCCAGGGTTTCAGCTTTCCCGGTGTAGACGAGCCTGCCTGGACCGCCCGTTCTCCCCACCACCGAGCCCCTCTCCCCGTGAAAGGCTCTCTGTTGACGGATGGAGGAGAGGAAGGAAGTCGCCCGTGGAAGGGCCGGCAGGGTCACCTCCCTGTCACTTCATCGAGAGCCCAAAGTGTCTGCTCTCGGTCTGTGGACGGCAAGGCGCTTTATTCACCCTGAAAGTGCCAGTCATCCCTGGGATGAGGGATGCTGATGCCGGTCCAGTGTGAGGCGTGAAAACTTCCCTGTGGGGGGTAAACATGGCCACACATGGGCGAAGCAAGGGCTCCCCACGACGTTACCCTGCAGCGGCATGCGACTGGGGACAGGCGTGTCATTCAGGCTCACTGTCCCCTCCCGTGCCCCCGGCGTTGGGCAGCCTCCTCCTCCTTGGAGACATTGCATCTTCAAAGGGCCGGGACGGGGACACAGCTGAGAGGGGACTCTCCTTCTCTGCTCCCCCTCTGGGGTCCCCATCGTGATCGGAGGAGAGAGGAGGGCCACGGCGTGATTCCCACGTGAACGGAATCGGCCAATGAGCAGGGTTGGCAGGCGGAGCCTCGAGCCTGAGAGCCGAGTCTTCCCCGTGGGGCCCCGTGAGCCTCCAAAGGAGCAGATCCCTGTGAGTGCGACCCTCTCCTGCAGGAGCAGCCCCCTGGGCAGGAGCCCTGAGCATCCCATGTTTCCCTCAAACAGGACGTGACGTTTCCTGAAAAGGGTTTTCCCAGACCATCCATTCTCCGTGCGCCTTGCTGATACAGCAGCTTCGTGCTCGAAAGGGAGCCATAGATGGTCCGCAGGCTAATTATCGAATTGAGATTTCCTCAAAGCTGAAGTCCCAGAAGATGCTGTGCACCAAGCGGTCCATGAGAAGTGGGCTCCTGGCTTGGTTTCAGCCACATGCTGCCCGCTGCGACCCGTTCTTAGATGTTGTTATTGTCAGTCCTTCCTGGGAAGGTCCATTCTCGGTGGGAGAGTTCGTTACGTCCTGTCTACTAGAAACCAGGTGCTTCCGCGGACCCAGTGCCTAGAATGTCCACGCCCCGGAGCTCAGCAAGTTCTTCGTGGTCAGGACGAAATCCCAGGCTCCCTTTGAAGTAGGGACGAACGTTCCCCTCTGAGACCTCCGGTGTGCTCCCTGTTTGCTCTTTCAGGGTGTCCTCTGCCCACCAGGATGTGAGCTGGACCTGTGGGCCCCCATCTCCGCCCGGGTCCCCATCTCCACCCCAGCCCCCACGGTCGCAAAGTGACCCTCGGTGTCATGATTACAGGGAACAAACAACCCCCCCTGCCCCGTGATTTGTGCACATTCATTCCTCCAGAAATTTGTCACGTGTCTCAGGAGAAAATCTGCTGCTCCTGGTGAGGGCCTGTAGGGTAGGCAATTCTGTATAAACAGATGAAAGTCTTACCTGCGGAATTTAGAAATAGTTCCTAAAGCATTTCTGTTCTGTATTCTGTTTAAATACTTTTAGTTACCAAGGTCTTACTTTCGGATATTTATGCAGGAGGAGCTGCCAGAAAGATGAGCTTAGTGGCAGGCAGTCTTGTTCGCACCTTGCCGGGCTGCTGGCCCCTCGGGTTTTCTCCTGTTGATTCGTTTTGGATACGGCAGATGGAACCCTCCGGTTAAGCAGCGGGGCGGCTGGGACCCAGGCTCTTCATCTCACTGAACCTCACTTCCGAATTTCCCCGCAGAGGTGAAGGGCTCCTCCTCTGACATGAAGCAGCAGCCCTGGACGGCGGCCGCCAAATAATAAGGAAACAGTGGCAATGCCTGTGAGCGCACCTGCCCCCACCCCCGACACCCTCCCCAGCTTTGATTTCTCAAGAGAAAAGCAGGGGTGATGCCAGCCAAGGGCCCCCCGCGCCTCAGGTAGCTCCTGTCCCGGGTCCTGGCTCTTTTGTAGGAGAGTCTCCATCTCTCCGTGGGCCTCCACGCTGTCCCCATGGCCTGAATGACCCGTGGAGTCTGGCCACGTCTCCTGTCCCCACCACGGCACATGTTTCTGAGGTCACATGGTGGCCGACGACGAGGTAGAACCTCGTCCTGAGTGGGTGATGGCCCGAGGCCCCCACTCCCTTGCAGCTGCCTTCTTTCTGCCGAGCGGTTCTTTTTGTTTCTTTGGGAAAGAGCTCCTTCTGATTACGGTTATTTTTATCTGGCAGGTGATGTGGGAGGTGGGTGCCCCTTGTGCTTTGGGGGGCCCTGGGGGTGCGGGAGCCAGCTCTGCTGGACACGGGTGGGCTGTCCCGGGGCCGTGGCGGGTGGGCCAGCAGGCGGCTCTCTGGCCGCAGCTCCTGCCTGGGCTCTGGGCTCTGGGCTGTGGCCCTTCGCTCCGTCGCCCAGCCACGTGTGTTCCGGCAGGGCCCTGTTGAACTTCCTCCCCTGCGCCTCCCCCCCACCCACCCCCAGCCAACACTCCCTTTCCAACTGTGCATTTACACCTTTTTTTACTGTTTTCTGGAAATTTTAAAGGGCCCCAGGAAAGGGGATGGCATTGCTCAATCAAACCATTAAAAAAAACAGGGCACCCAGTTACGTTCTAATCTCAGATAAACACTATTTATTTAGTCTAAGTGTGTCCCGTGGGGTAGCAGGGAGATTCCCGTCCTGGGAACCCTGTGGACCTGAAACGGAACTGCGGCTGGAAGGGCTCCGGGCCCCTGGCCGCCTGCCCGGGGTCTGGCCCGGGGCACGTGCAGCTGCTCTCTCCCCACACAGCTGCTCCTGCTTTGTCACGCTTCCTGTCACTTCGCTGGCGGCCCCCTCCCTCCCACCACGCCGCCCTGCACCCCAGAACACGTGGGGTGCCCGCTCAGGGCGGTGTTCGGTTTCCTCATAGTCTTTTCGCTTCCGTGGTAGCTTTTCCGCTGTGCGTCTCGCCAGCTTGTTCGAATAAAATAAAACACGTAGCCACTCCAAGTGACCTGTCTTCAGAGACAGTGATGACCACAAGGCTGCAGTCCACACCGCTCTCCAGCCGTACTCACTGACGTTTGCACGGAACGCTCTCTGACGTCCAGCTGTTTGCGTCCTGCGCTCTCCAGGGCAGGTGGGAGGGGAGTGTCGGGCAGGTGCCGGTGGCCAGTCTTAGTGTCTCAAAGTAGAATGAACGCAACGGACAGCCAGCCACGCTCGGCAGTTGCTGCCAGGGGAAGAGGCGACTGGTTGCCCTGGAAATGGTTGAATCGCTGGACAGATGCTTCACGTCTTTCACCGGCTCACACACCCATGTGCTCCGAGCAGCAGGTCACTGCTTTGGTTTACGGTGGGGTGGTCGTGTGATTTACGTTACTGACCATGTGGCAGGCCCGGGTTGCTGCGCATGTGGTCCTTAACAATCCGAGACGACCGTTCGGATGCGCTGGCTTTCTGGTCAGCCGGGGCCAGGTGGTCACCGTGCAGACGGTGGCGCTGAGGGCGGGGCGCTGACTGGTGCGTGGTTGACTGGTTGTTCGGAGTGGAGCCAGACAGTCGGGGTGACGACGGTGTGCACCCCGCTCCTGAGTCCTTCCAGGGCGCCTCCCCGTGGAAGCAGCGGACTCCGCATAGGCGTTGCCTTCCGCAGGCTCCTCGCTGCGCAGAAGGTCTGTCTGGACACCCGCATTTCAGGTCGTCTAAGGAGAGCAGGACCTGGGACTCGGCGTCACCTCACACGTTGCCAGCACTCGGGCAAGAGAAACATGGTGAGCGGGCGAGCGGCGGGCAGCGTGGGCCCACCGGTGGGTCCGTGTGCGGAACAGAGCAGATGGAGCGGGGCTTGGTCTGCACCAGGGCACCCGGCCCCCAGCACCCTTTCTCCTGCAAGTAACGCCAAAGAGAGACCCACGCAGCTCACGGCTGTGAGTGCCCCCAGGGCGCCGTTGAGGGGGTCGTGTGTTCCCCTGCCCGGGGCTCAGACTTCTCCTGGACCCCCCCACACCACGAGTGCCCAGTTTCTCCCCGGAGACCCTCTGTCTGTCCGTCTCCCAAACGCTGCAATTCCAACACGTGTCCGCAGCTCTTCAGCGCTTGCTGGGCAGGTCGGAGCCTGGTTTGCGGAATGTGGGAAAAATTTAGCTGCGAGCGGAATCACTCACAGCGGGCTCCTTGGTTTCATCGAAGGTTTCGTTTTGCTTTCCTCTATTTTCTGTTTATAACTTTCTCTTCTGTTTTTCTTTAAAGGCCTTTTTTAGAGTAGTTCTAGGTTCACAGCGAAATTAAGAGGAAGTTTCAGAGATTTCACTTGTGTTCTCTGCGCCCACACAGCTCAGCACCCCCGCCACCAACCTCCCCACTGGGGGTGCGTTGGTGACAGATGGCGAACCTTCACCGAAGCCCGCTCTCGGCGTGTGCGTTCTGTGGGCTCAGCCGAATGCGTGGACACGTGGTCCATCACAGTGGCGTCGTTCAGCACATCGCTACTGCCCGAAAGAGCCCGTGTATTCCACTTGTTTACCCCTCCCAACCAGCTCTCTCTCTCCTGGTCCTGGTTTTGCCTTTTTTAGGGGGCGGTACAGCTAGAATCCTATGGGGTGTGGCCTTTCGGACTGCCGTGTCTCACTTAGCGATGTGCACTTGAGCTCCCTCTGTGCCTTCCCGTGGCCGGGTGGCTCAGAGTTCATTCCACTGTGGGGGTGGGCCACTGTGCGCGCAGCACCTGCTGAAGGATGCCCGGTTGCTTCCACAGTTTGACAATTACGAATAAACGCTTTACTCGGGTTTCTGTGTCGATATAAATTTCCAGCCTTCTTGAGTCAATATCAGGAAGCATGATTACCGGCTCCTATGGCGAAAGCATGTTTAGTTTTGTAAGAAGCTGTCAAATGGTCTCCCAAAGTGTCTCCCCATCTTATGTCCCCAGTGCTGAGCGAGATCCCTGTCGACCTCAGAGCGAAAGGCCAGAGGGAGAGGCAGCAGGTGTTTGCCTGCCACCCGAGGGGCAGCTGCTGGGAGCACCGACTCAGGCAGAAGCTCGGCCAGCGTCCGGGTCGGACAGCGAAGGCCAGGGGAGCTTGTGAGGACGACAGCGGGACAATGACAGGGGCAGACGGTGGGTGTTTCTGTGGGCGCCGGCGTCGCGCTGTGGCTGCCGTTGGCTGTCTTCGGCCCTCCGACTGCTGCCGCTGGTCTTCACAAACCGCCCCTCGGGCTGCTTCGGTCTGCGTCGCCCCCTCTGCGTGAGGCCCGCTCTGCGCCCCGTGTTCTCATTTTACCTCGGTCGCATCTGCGAAAGCCGCCTTTTCAAGTCACGTCTCGTTCCCGGGTCCCTGGGCTCAGGGTGGTCACATATCTCAATGGGGGACACAAGTCAACCCAAAACAGATGTCCAAGAAAACTTTAATTACATAAGTTTGTAATCAGCCTTTAGGTATTGGGGGAATTAATTTGTTCAGTCCCAGAATTTTGATTAATTGGTTATGTAAATGTTATGTGAATATTTAACAGACTGTATTAATAGTTCAGTGTATGAAAAAAAGCTCTTTGCTTAATGCAGTACAAGATGAATAATTTTTTATTAAACCAAATGAAGCTACAAAAAGCACATCCCACGCCTCTCAACCCTGAATCTCCCAGGGCGGGGTTTGTGGTCTGGGATCCACGGCCCTGGGGTTAAGGAATCCCCTCCTGGCACGCGCCTGACCTGGTGTCCCTGAGGCCTGGCCCTGAACTTGCCAGATATTTGTGAACAAATCAATGAAAGGAGAAAAGACTTTTGAGAAAAAATTCACCCACCGTGGTCACTTTGAATACGAACAATTGAAACCCATCTCATCCCCAGCCCTTAGAATACTGTTTGTTTTTATTCCATTATTATTTCCTTGAATCATATTTCGAACTCTGAATCTTCAGGTCCCGTGACTGTTCCATCTTTGTAACGGTGCCTGTGCACACGTGTGTGTGGTGTGTGTGGCTCTTAGCTGTGTGTGTGTTCCCGATGAGCCGTAGCCACACAAAGAACGTGCCGGTGAACGGATCCTTCTTTCTGGACCTCCACAGCGCATGTGACGTGTGAGCAACGGCCTCGGTGACAGGTCCTGTTCCCGAGGCCCCGGGGTCGTGAGCGCCGTGAAGACCCCGGGTGAGGGTGTCCGCCCTGCAGTGCCCTCCTTCCTCCCGGAGGCGAGGTTTTGCTCTAGTTGCCCCGACTGACATGGCGCAGACTCAGCGATGTTTTATTCATGGGAGTAGATCCTGCACACAGAGCTCCCGAAGCACCAGAGAGACAAAAATATCACTACGATCTCACCTCAACTAATCGCTATTGTGTAACCAATTGACCCATAAATTAAATTCTCACAGCTAATGGCAGCCCAGCTCCGTGTTCGTGCTTCAGCCTGGAGCTCTGCTCGAGCGATGGGCTCCGCGCAGACCCACACTTCGACGGTCGCCAATGGCTGGAAGGTACCGGGCTGCTGCTCTCCAGCGTCATCTGTCACCACGAGGGGGCTTTGCAGTTAAATCAGTAACAGTGCACCTGTTCGCTCACACTTTACAGGACTTGAAGAATGGGTTGGATGCGTCGTTCTGTTTTTCCTGAGACTCCATTCGTCCCGTGTGGACGGGTCCTCGTCCTCTGGACTGTCCTTGTTCTCTGTTGCGAAGTCATCGCTGTGCTGGGAAAGCTTCTTCTCCATGCAGCGGGTCGGCGAGGGGGTGGCGTCCTGCTGGACCTGGTCGGAAAGAGCAGGACTTGTATCTCTGGTTTCATCGGCTGGAAGAGAGAGGAATCAGGCTGCTTTACCAGCTCCTGTGAGCCGTTCGGATTTCCTCTAGGGAGAAAACGCAGCTGCTTCAAAGCTCCGAGGAGAAGCGAACGTGCCGGGGGCCTGAGGGAGAAAACAAAAGGCGAGAGCTGGCTTCCCGTGGAGGCCCTTGGGCGTGGAGGTCAAGTTTTAGCCTCTGCGAAAATCACCGAAACCGAGACTGCGAAACGTACAACCACTAAGAACTCCCCAAGCTTCATCTTATCTAGAAGTTTTCATAGTCTTCATCACAAAACATGTTTTACCAGAGTTTGCAAGAAACAATTACATTAGACCATGAGATTGTGCTGTTTTGGGATCGCTTACCCAGCTTTGCGTTTCCTGAGTCCCAGCAGGGCCCTCAGAGCAGGGCGGTGGCCCTGCTGAAGTGCCGCGATCTGACCTCCGTTTCCGTCCCTGTCCCGCCTGCTCGTGAGCGGAGGTGACCGTACCTGTGCAGCAGCCAAAAGGGAGTCAGGGGTGAGCTGAATCCACCTCCAGGCTGTGTAGTCATTGCTGCCAAGTAGAGAGTAGTGCGTGTCTAGATTACCATGTGCTCTGTGTGAACATACCTGCCCGTGGTTGTCACAGGTAACTGACCGCACACACGCCCTGCAGTCCTGTGAGGCACTCACTGCTCACCGCTTGACAAGTAGTAGGTTTGCCAAAATGTTCATTTCGTTTTTTTGGTACGATGGCTCTAGTAGCACTTAGTTGTCTTTAACTTCATTCAAAACAACTTCATTAGATTGTATTGTGACAGCTGTCATATCAGCGTGCATTTAAAAATACTCATCAAAATTGGTGAATTTTTGTGCAGCCATTTTAATATTGAAGATGGAAGAAGATACATTTTTGGCATGTTGTGCTTTATTATTTGAAGAAAGGTAAAAATGCAACTGAAACACAAAAAAAGAGTTGTGCAGTGTGCGGAGGATGTACTGTGACTGATTGAACGTGTCAAAAGTGGTTTGTGAAGTTTTGTGCTAGAGGTTGCTTGCTGGATGATGCTCCAGAGTCGGGAAGGCCAGGTGAAGTTGATAGCGATTAAGTTGAGATATTAATTGAGAACAATCAACGTTCTACTATGTGGGAGACAGCTGACACACTAAAAATATCCAAATTAAGTGCTGAGAATCATTTGCACCAGCTTGGTTATGTTAATCCCTTTGATGTTTGAGTTCCACAGAAGTTAAGCAAAAAAAAAAAAGACCTTTTTGACCACACTTCCACATGCGATTCTCTACTGAAATGTATGGAAAATGTTCCATTTTTAAAACAAATTGTGACAGGCAATGAAAAGTAGATACTTTACAATAATGTGGGACAGAAGAGATTTTGGGGCAAGTGAAAGAAACCACCACCGGCCACTCCGAAGGGCGGTCCTCATCCGGAGAAGTGGTGCTGCGGACGTGTGGGATGGGGTGCCTTGCACTAGCAACTCCTTCCAGAAACTCAAACGATTAGCCCAGCGAGCACGGCTCCCAATCAGACCAACTGAAAGCAGCAGTTTTGGAGTCAGTCAACAGAAAACGCAGAATCTTCCATCAGGAGAACTCAGGACCGTGTGTTTCTCTGGTGACCAGGCAAAGACTGCCACAGCCTGGCTGGGAGGTTCCGATTCATCCGCTGTGTTCGCCAGACGCGGCACCTTCTGATTTCCATTTATTTCAGTCTTTACAAAATTCTCTTAATGGAAAAAAATTCAGTTCCCTGGAAGACTGCAAAAGGCCCCTGGAACAGTTAGTTCTTTGCTCCAAAAGATAAAATGTTTTGAGATAAAATGTAGTGGCCTGAAAGGTGGCAGAAGGTGGTGGGATGAAACAGTGAGTAGGCTGTTCAATAGAGTTATTGGTGAAAATGGCAAACGTGTCTTTCCTTGTTACCTTAAAACCAAATGAATTTTTTGGCCAGCCCACTCTTTGGTCAGCTGACGCAGCCCTCCCCAGTGACTGGATGGCAGCTTCCAGCCCAAGCTCCCCTCCGACCTCTTTGTTTCACTCCCATACATTAATTAAGCATTGTAATGCACTGGAGCTTAAAAGTGAGAGCTGTTCCTTCTATGAAAACCGAAACATATTTTTCAAAAAATGTCCATGAAGGCAAGTTGCTAAAAATTATTAAACTGGATGTGAAATTAAAGACAAAGACTATCAACGATTGAAAAAAAATCCTGAAAAATTTTATATGCAGATTGCTTGAAATATGCTTAAGTCCTCCTGGATTCACTTTGGTAGAATCATTATGGGAAATTGTAGGTGACATGTTATTAATATATTTTATGTGAAAAAAAGAATCTCCAATCCTCACACCCATACTCGAAAAGAAAGAGGGGAAGGAAGGAAGGAGGGAGGGAGGAAGGAGGGAGGGAGG
>PVJI01013602.1:0-47003 GCA_004026765.1 Micronycteris hirsuta
TCTTCCTCCATTATCTTTATCGTATTGTTCATTTGTTCAACTATTTCTTCCAGTCTTGTGAGCATCCTGATTACCAGTGTTTTAAACTGGGCATCTGTTAATTTGGCTATCTCTTCGTCCGTTAGTTGTAATTTGTTCTGATCTTTTGTTTTGGCCATTTTCATTCTTTTTTATCTCGGTGCACCTGTCGGAGTCTTAGGTGTTTGTCGGTGCCTGGTAACCTGGGTCGCTTTTTTGTGATGTTTCCTCTGGGGGTGGGGCCTGGGAAGGAGCAATGGCATCTGCCATTCACCACCGCTCCCAATCACTCTCTGCTCCCCGGTTTCCCACTGCCTTTTCCGCCAGCCTCAGCCCTGCTGGTTCCCACTGGCCTCTCCAGTTACGCCGCCGGCCTGCGAGGTTCACCCGTTGCTCTGGGTCATGCTTTGGTTAAGCGCTCGCAGGGTGAGTCCCTCCAGGCAAACTGCCTCTCACTCTGCTCCTCAGCTCGGTTCTGCCCCGCTTACCAGCCTGGATGTACATCCTCCCCAACTTCCTGGGTGTCGGACTTCCCTTCAGTTCTATTCTGTCCGTTCTGGTTGTTTAGTTTTCGCTATTGAGTTCGTTGTTTAAACTCTGGTTGTGAGCAGCGGTGCAGTGCGTCCACCTATGCCGCCATCTTGGTGGAATTCCACATGTGTTTTCTAAAAGCACATTAGGACTCCTTGAAATCCAATACCATAGGCTTTTTTAAAAATATATTTTATTGATTATGCTATTACAGTTGTCCCATTACCCTCCCTTTATTCCCCTGCACCCTGCACCCACCCATTCCCCACCCTTTACTTTTTGTCCATGGGTCATACACATAAGTTCTTTGGCTTCTACATTTCCTATACTATTACTATACTATTCCTAGTATTTCCTATACTAACCTCCCCCTGTCTGCTTTCTACCTACCATTTATGCTACTTATTCTCTGCACCTTTTCCCTTTCTCTCCCCCTCCCACTGCCCTATTGATATCCCTCCATGTCTTATATAAATCCCTTTAACATTTCATATAATAAAGGCTGGGTGATGATGAACTCCTTGAACTTGGCCTTATCTGAGAAGCACTTTATCTTCCCTTCCATTCTAAATGAAAGTTTTGCCGGATAAAGTAATCTTGGATGTAGGTCCTTGCCTTTCATGACTTCAAATACTTCTTTCCAGCCTCTTCTTGCCTAAAAGTTCTCTTTTGAGAAATCAGCTGACAGTCTTATGGGAACTCCTTTATGGGTAACTGTCTTCTTTTCTCTTGCTGCTTCTAAGATTCTCTCCTTATCCTTAATCTTGGGTAATGTCATTATGATGTGCCTTGGTGTGTTCCTCTTTGGGTCCAACTTCTTTGGGACTCTCTGAGCTTCCTGGATTTCCCGGAAGTCTATTTCCTTCACCAACTTGGGGAAGTTCTCCTTCATTATTTGTTCAAATAAGTTTTCAATCCCTTGGTCTTCCTCTTCTCCTTCTGGCACCCCTATGGCTCAGATGTTGGAGCATTAAAAGATGTCCTGGAGGTTCCTAAACCTCTCCTCATTTTTTTGAATTCTTGTTTCTTCATTCTTTTCTGGTCAAATGTTTTTTTCTTCCTTCTGAACGTTTGAGTCCCAGTTTCCTTCTCATCCCTATTGGTTCCCTGCACATTTCCCCTCATTTCCTTTAGTGTATCCTTCGTTTGTTCATCTAATTGTGGCCAAATTTCAACCAATCCTGTGAGCTTCCTGATTACCAGTGTTTTAAACTGTGGTCTGATAGATTGGCTATCTCTTCGTCACTTAGTTGTATTTTTTCTGGAGCTTAGATCTGTTCTTTCATTTGGGCCACTTTTTTTTCTTGGTGCGCCAGTTACTTTAAGGGGCGGAGCCTTAGGTGTTCACCAGGGCGGGGTAACCCACATAGTTGTGTTGTGATGCTGCCTGTGGGGGCGGGGCCTGAGCAAACATTGGCACTTTCTCTGCTCTCTGCACTTCCCCTGCTACCCACAAGCAAATTGGGCACCTCTGTGCTGGTTCCCAGGTGGGCAGGCTTCTGTAGTTCTAAGTCCCTGTGGGTCTCTCCAATGAACTCTCCTGTGAGGCGGGGAATTCTTCCTGCTGCCGCCTCAACCCCCACAGTGTCTTCAATTGGTGGTTTGAGGCTTTATTTCCCCCCAATGGTGGGTTGCTCGGTCTGCTCTGCTCCCCAGCTTTTTCTCCCGATTTATCTGTGTGCAAATGAGGGACTGCTCAGTCCACCAGTCTCAGCTCCGCTGGGTCTGGGTGGGCCAGCCACAGCTTTCACTGAGTGCGCCGGCCGCATTTTGACTAGGCACGCCTGCCACAGATCTCTCCGGGCAGCTGCAGCATTGCCGGTACCACACCACAAACCAATGTCTTGCCATGGGCTCTCCACCTGTCTCCCCATCTCTGCCCCTCCTACCGGTATGGATGAATGTGTCTTCTTTAACTCTTTGGTTGTCGGACTTCCACTCAGCTCAATTTTCTGTCAGTTCTGGCTGTTTTTGTTTTTTAAATTGCTATTTTTCCTCTTTTGGTTGTGTGAGGAGGCACGGTATGTCTACCTATGCCTCCATATTGGCAGGAAGTCCCAATACCATAGGCTTTAACTAATAGAGCTTTCACCCAGGTAGCATGTACAATAATGGATTTCTGGGTTCAAGTTTTGGCTCTGCCACTAAAATCAAGGGTGACCTCTACCTTCATTTTTCTTGTTTGTAAAATGGGGAATAATAATAACTTTCATAAGTAGTTGCAAGGATAAAATGAGATAATCAATGTGAAGAACTTGGCACAGTGCATGACACAGAGTAAGTACTCAATACATTTCACTCTAATAGAAATTTTGTATTCATCTGACATTAACCTCAAGTCCACTATGTGGAGCATGGTCAAGGCACCATGGGAACTGAGCAGAACAAATGGGAACTCAAAATATAGACTGTCCAACACTGTTCCTCTCAGCACTGTTTTACCAGCTTGGAGTCCTGTCACTGTCACTGGGGAGCTAAGGCCCTACAAAACCATCATGTTCACCAGGCCACTCCTCATAACCACAGAGAGAGTGGACTCATCTGTGGAGTTGGTGCCAGTGCACAGGTGCAAGTGATAACTTTACAACATCTGGAGTTTGCTCCAGGCTCCAGAGTCCTGAGCACAGTGTTTACTAGTTCTGTAGAGAAAGAACAAACCAAAAGAATGCAGAAGGGATGTAAATACCAGGTTTGCTCAGCTGTCTGAACAAATATGTTGCTGACATGGAGATTCATTAGCATTTCAACTCAACAAATATTAGGTCAGGCAGTTGCTCCTTAAAAGGGGTCCCCTCAACAGGAGAGACATGTTCTCAAGGAGCTGCTATCTTCTGTCTTCTGTAGTCCTCCCACCACCCAGCATAGCCTTAATCCTGGAAGCTCAATATATATTTTTCCACGGACTGATTGAATGCTTATACATCTCTTTGAATCTTACCCTGGCAGAGAAAGAGTCTGTGAAGTGTGGAGAAAATCTGACTCTCCAAAGATTTTCTGTGTATGCTTTGTAAAGTGCTTTAAACAGAGAGAGGTGGTATAGATTATACATATATGCTGTATTTATGTCTATAGTTTTAATTCTGGCTGATTTAGAATGTCTGTTGTGCTACAAAAGGAAAGACACTTAAAGATTACATTTTTTTCAAATACAACAGTTTTGGTGGGCTTTTTACACTGCTCTCCCTTCCATGTTTCCCATTAATACTGCAATTACTACCACTACCACAGCCAGTACTGTGGACTAAACCTTATTCAAGCCTTTCAATTTTAAATGCCTAGTCATTGCAGAAAAACAGTTTACCCTATTTTCAGAGGAAAGGGTTTGACTCTAAATATTTCACTCTATTTCTCTCTGCATTCTGAAATCCAATTTCTGTTCAGGCTTCAGGCAGTTGAGCATCAATGCCAATCTGGGTCCTGCCACACAGATTCTGAGGAAAGCTGGGCCACTGTCCATGTAGTAGACTAAAGATGGCACATCAAGTCCAGGTCAGTCCTCATCCATGGAGACTATAAAAATGCTGATGTCCACTGTTAGGTCACCCTCTTAGATCAGCACACCTGCAAAAGCCATTTTTGTTTTTTCTTAAACAGCCACACTAATCTCAAATATTAATAAAGGTATTACTCCAATACTAAGGCTCTGGCCTTGTCCTTTAAAACATTTAGGTAGCCAGGTATTTGAACAGCAATTAAAGAATCCTGTTCAGTATCAACATCAACAAAACCCAATCCAAATGGTAATGATTCTTTCATAGGATCTCTGACCCGGGGGGGGGGGGGGGGGGGGGGGGCTTACACAGATAAAATGGAATGAGCCTCATGATGCAATTGTGCGTCTCTAGGAGGGAGTGGGGCAAGGGTGAAAGCAAGAGCAGGATGTCTGCCACTTCATGCACTAAGTTTGCAAAACCAAAGGCAGGGGAAACCACCCACAGATTGCAAAACATATCTAAGGTGGAGATAGGAACAGGTAAGAAATGCGATTGTTCTACAGCTGAGGACAGACAGTCACTGACTGAAGATATATTTTGTTTGAGTTGTTCACTTGTAAGACAACAGAAGTATTGTACTAGAATTAAATTAGAAACACTGGAAACATCAGATCAAGATTCTAGAAGGTAATTATACCTTAGTAAAACTGGAAATTGCTTGTTTTGCTCAAATTTGTCTCTTCCTGCTAACTGGAATGCAAATGCCATGGTTTCCAGCTATTGAGGCCCAAAGGAATCTGAGTCTATCCCTGATATACTTGTTGGCCCTCCCAGCCCAGCGTCATCTGCCCTTTGAGAAGCCTGTTTCCTATGACTACCTCCAAGCCTTTGTTAGAAGTATTGCCTGCTTGGACAGATTCTATACCTTTTCAAGCATATGAAGCAACACCAGAAACCTGCTACTGTAGAAAGGCTACTGGAGAGGATTTAAGACCTTCCTGCAAAGTGAGACAACCATGACTTACGCTGCACTTTGCAGAAGACTTTATTAAAATGCATGGTCTTAGTTGACTTTCATTATAACATTGTGAGATAGATGTGGCATATAGAACTATTATTACCATCAAGGTCCTTACTTCACAGACAAAGAATCTACGGTGCTAAGGAAGCAAATGACATACTCAAGGTCATCTGCTGAAGCTTGAATTGGGCTTCCAGGCTCCTAGTCGGGCTCTCTCCCTCTGTACCACAAGATGTCATCTGCTTCTTTCTGTACCTTTAAGGGAAGATTTTAAATGGTTAATACTCCCTGAAGACAGAGTAAGTAATGAGCTTGCCATGTCTTCAGAATTGTTTCTTAAATTTATTTTATTTATAAAATTTAGTATAAACATTAAAGAAATTGTTTCATCAACTTCCACTCCAACTTTGGACTCTAGCAAAATCTGCACTGTCAGTCCCAATTCTGTCTGAGAGCAGATTCAAATGGACATATGAAGTGAATATTGACATAGCCCAGTGCCCTCCAACATGCAGCCTGCTGGGGAGACATTTTGCCAGTGGCCCAAGGTCAAGCTGGTTGGACATGATGAGCTGATGGTCTGAGCCATGCTTTGTAGCTCCACGGTGTTTGCGTTTCATTAGAAGTCTCAAAAACGAATACAATCACTCAATGAACGTAATCCCCGTTCACTGGATGCTAATATATTCCTGGTGCTTCATATAAGCTGTCCCATTGAAACCTCACAGAAACCCTGAAAAGCAGGGATTATTCTCAATTTACAGAAGGCCCAAGAATTAAGGCAAAGTATTCAAGGTTTTACAGCTGCAAATAGCATGGCTGGGATTCAGAGCCCAACCAATCTCTCTCCAAGGTCTAAGCACTTTCCACTGGTCCACTAAGCCCCCTAGATGAGGAACATGATGGGAAAGTGAAAAAGATCAATAATAATCTCCTCAGAGCATTGTAAAGTGACCTTTATAATAGAGTCTATTTTCTCAAGGAAAGAAAATAGGAAGTAAAGGAAAGACAGAGCTAGGAACAGAGACAGACACTGTAGATACTGATTGGAGCACTCTATACTTGGTTTAAATATCTGAAGACATGTCCTATGTTTTAAATTTTTTAAATATGTTTATTAATTAGAGAGAAGCAGGGGGGAAGAGAGAGAGAGAGAGAAACGTGGATTGGTTGCCTCCCATATGCACCCCAACAGGGGATCAAATCCTCAACCTAAGTATGTGCCCTGACCAGGAATCGCACCTGCAACATTTTGGTGTACAGGACGATGCTCCAACCAAGTCACATCAGCCAGGGTGACATGTGCTATTTGGTACCCAGGCTGAGCATAGACAGGGCCTTGGGAACAGCAGCCAAGAAATAAGAGGAAATCGGGGAGCTAGATGACACAGCAGTATGGCTGAGGGGAGATCCCATGCCTCTTGTGACAACACAGCCCGCCTACTTAACAGATTGCTTTCAGGTTTTCATTTTCATACAACGTTCTAAACGCTTTCGAGATTAGCATTTGGAGTTAAAGGGGGAATGCTAGAGGTTTTGCTTAAAACAAAAACAACACACTTGCTTTTTTTCTCATCCTCCAAAAGCTTGCCCCAGGCTGCAAGTGACACTTGGCCACTGAGGCTCAGGTGGCTCCTTTCTCCTGCTGTTTGCAGGAAGGAAGTGACAGTCCCATAGGGAAGAAGCCCTCAGTGTATCTGCCTTCTCAGCTACCAGAGAACATTTCCCCCTTCACCTCACAGCCACTTGTGAACTTAGCCCTGCTGCCCGAAACTGCCTCTGAGCCCACATTTGCATGTCAGAGTGTGTGTACGTGAGGCCCTTCGCGTGCTGCATTTCAAACTACTATTTTCAGCCTGAGCAGATGCCAGATCTTCACAGCCGTGTAGGTGGAGGCAGCTCTTTACGCCCAAGCTGCCTGGTGTGAAACATGAAGAAAGCATCTGAGGAGGTCAAAGCCTTCAAACTTTTAGAAAATGTGAGTTTCAGTTACTCCACTTCAGCAATACCCCCACAGATAGACACCTTCTTTATTGTCAAAGTCCATTGGAAGGAGCCACAAAAGCAGGCTGTGTCTTACACAGGTTTCCTAAAGCACCAATGTGATGGGGGGCAGAGGTTAGGATGGCTCCATCCCAAGCATACACAGGATGCTAAGGGAAGAAGTCAGCATGTGGCATATGATGGGCACTAACTCAGGGTCCCAGTCTGGGTAACAACTGAGATTCCTAGAGCAGGACTCGAGATGGGGATAACTCTGATCTTAAAGATATGATTCAAGTCATTGAAGGATCAGGCCTTATTTTCCATTTGCCCTAAAAATGGGCACAAAGGAAAGAGTGAAGGTCACTAAGTTCAAAGAGACTCCTCAGAAACAAGTGTGGACTCAACTCTAAGGCACAGGTCAATGTGTAGACACAATGAATAGGTTCAGCTGTCTCAAATGCTTTGCCTGGGTCATGCTGACCCAGTCCACACCTGGGGTGGGATGGAAGGTTATGTGTTTCCTATAAAAGGGTGTGAAGTATAGCACTTTAGCAAGGGGATGGTCTAAGCCAAGCCATGAGGTACCTGATATACAACCCAAGTTCCACCCAAAACAAAGATGAGTTCATGCTACTCCCAATGTTCTCCTCCCAGCAGAAACCGGGAGTTAGTTTGTCAAAACAGAAACCCAGTCTGGGCCAGAGCCAACCTGGCTGCCAGTAAAAGGGAAAGGAAGCCATCAGTGTGGAGGGGAGGCAGGCGAGGGGAAGGAGGGTTCATTTTGAGCTCCCAGGAGAAAGAAAACTGGCTGCTTTGTGCATTGGCCAAGCCCTCCACACCGCTCGCAGCACAGCCCCTGGGATTGCCCAGGGCTCTTTCTTGGGCCACAAGTCTTGGTCTTGCTCAACTTAGGGAAGTCATGACAGGTTCAGTAACTCACACAAAGCAACCTGACAGAGCCGGGTCCCCTGATTTCTAGCCCAATGGTCTTTCCCACCAGAACATAGAAGATACTTTCTCTTCAGCTGTAAGGAACAGTGTTGGCAAAAATATCCAGACCTCTGCAGTTGCATCCAGTAATGTAATTATTCTTTGAGTTGACTGGGATCCAACTCCACGGACACATGGTGAAGGGCAGCCATCTGACTCCTTTCCCCTTCATGAGTAAAATATAGAGGAAAGAACACCTTTCCACTTGGCATAGCCAGCTGAAGCAGGAAGTTCTGAAGTCATAAAAGCAGTTCGTGTTGGAGATGAAAGGTGACAGACAACTACTACACCCCCCAGATCACAGGAGTCTCACCTCTCACCCAGCGTTCTGCAGCCCCATCTTACCTTCCCTGACCCTCGGAGCACCCTGCCAAATCGTCTTTCCCTTCCCCTGTTTAAAATGTACCATCCTAACCACCCCTGGCTTATACATTAGTAGATTCTGAGGGGAGCCAGATTTTTATATTCTTGCCTCAGATAACGTTATATAAGCTCAAAGTTTTAATCCTAATAAATGTCTCCAGGACTAAGGAATTCCAGGGTAGGTAGGATAGGAAGGCTTAGCCTGGCATCTCCTGGGAGGTTGGCCATGGTCTCCAATGCATCAGGAATTGAAACCAGAGACTCGTGGCTCACAGCTGTGCAGGGGCCTGCCCACAGGCCCAGATCACCTCCGGATATTTCTGACCAGCAGTGAACGCCTTCGCGCCTAAGTGTGGCAGGTCACTGGAAGCCTCTTGAAGCACTCTGCCGCCTGACACGTCCGCACTGGCTGTTTGGCTGCTTTGCATGCCTATGGGGCAAGCAGGCTATTTTTGAGCAGATTTCATAACCCCCTTTGTGGCTGCTGCGGCTGCTGATTGCACATGTGTTTTCAGCTCTGTTCCTGTGGCGAAAATGTTTAACAAAGACTGCGCCTTGTTAGAGAGCGTAGAGAAAGCAAGATTGAAAGATTGGGAGCACAGTTTCCACGTCTAGACGTAGTTCACACAGCCGGAATCTGCTCCAGTCAGGGTCCCTGGAATTCAGCAACTTGTGTTGTCAGTCTCCAAACCAGCCATCCCATCCCGAGACCTTCACCGTGACGTCTCCAAGGCAGTGTCAAGGGGCCAGGAGAGCTCCCTAGCATCCTTCCTTAGAAAAATTCCAGGGTGGACTTTGGAGTGTTATGGGAGGAAAACAATTAAAGTATCCAAAAAGTCTGCGTATATTCTTCTTTATGTAATATTTAGTCTCAAGCCCAAGTCAAGCCTCTGTTACAAGCTGTCTCACACTGTCTCGGCTGGGAGGGCCATCTTCATCGCTACTTTGGTTCCTAATTTATTTATCCCTTTTCTTACTTTCTTGGTCCTGTCAGCTTGGTGATGAGCCTGCTCACTTATTTTGTTTTTAATCCATACTTGGCTCTTTGTTTCTGCCTTTGCCCACTGTGCCCCTTCAGAAAGCACTGCTGCCCTGTTACATTCACCTTTCACCTGGAGCCCCACCATGTTTGAACAACGGGCTCCAACAGTTCTCTTCTCGAAACTTTGATTCCATTTGTTAGTTGTCCTTTTCACCCCATTCTTCTCTCCTGGCTCTTGTCCTGTACTGTGTCATGATTGCCCATCGCAAGCTACCTTGGGGCAGGCTCTGTGTCACCTTTATCACCACCCTTATGGCTTTCTGAAATGGCGTTTTCAAGAAAAATAATATCAGCCAACAGCTGAAATCACATAGCAGGCACTTAACTAATGCTCTACATGCCCTTTTTTCTCTTTTTTTAAATGTATTTTTTTCCATCACCACTTAATCCCTTTACACCTCTCCCTCCCATAATCACCACACTGGCGTCCACGTTCATGAGTCCTTTTTCTCTTTTGCTCAATCCTGCCACCCCCTAACTTCCCCCCACCCTTAGCCGTCATCCTGCTCTTTATCTATGAGTCTGTCCCCATTTTCCTTGATGTTCAATCTGCTTATTAGATTCCACATATGAGTGAAATCATATGGTATTTGTCTTTCTCTGACTGGCTTATTTCACTTAGTATAATGCTCTCCAGGTCCATCCATGCTGTTGTAAAGGGTATTTTACATCCGAGGAGTATTTCCTTCTGTAAGTGTGCCCTAGTTTTTTATCTGCTCATCTACTGATGGACACTTGGGCTGCTTCAATATCTTGGCAATTGTAAATAACGCTGCAATGAACATGGGGGTGCTTATGTCCTTTCGAATTAGTGACTTGGGTTTCTTCGGATATATACCCAGAAGTGAGATCACTGGGTCAAAAGGCAGATACAATTGTAATTCTTTGAGGCATCTCCACACTGCTTTCCATAGTGGCTGCACCAGTCTGCATTCCCACCAACAGGGCAAAAGTGTTTCCCTTTCTCCACATCCTCGAGAGAACTTGCTGTTTGTTGATTTATTGATGATAGCCATTCCGATGGATGTTAGGTAGATATCTCATTGATTGTGGTTTTGGTTTGCATTTCTCTGATGACTAGTGATGTTGAGCATCTTTTCATGTGTCTATTAAACAGCTATATGTCCTCTTTGGAAACATGTCTGTTCAGGTCCTTTGCCTAATTTTTAATTGGATTGTTTGGGGTTGTTTTTTTTTTTTTTTTTTTAGTGTTGAGTTTTATAAGTTTGTTATAAATTTTGAATATTAACCCCTTATCAAATGTGTCAGCAAATATGTTCTCAAATTCTATGGGTTGTCTTTCTATTTTGTTGATGGTTTCCTTTGCAGTGCAAAAAATTTTAGTTTGATACAGTCTCATTTGTTTATTTTTTCTTTTGTCTCCTTTGCCCAAAGAGATATATCAGATAGAATATTGCTATGAGCAATGTTCAAGATTTTACTGCCTATATTTTCTTCTAGGATTTTTATGCTTTCATGTCTAACATTTAAGTCTTTGATCCATTTTGAATTTATCCTTGTGTGTTGTGTAAGAATGTGGTATAGTTTCATTTTTCTGCACATCTGTCCAATTTTCCCAACACCATTTATTGAATAAACTATCTTTACCCCATTGTATCTGCTTGCTTCCTCTGTCAAATATTAATTGACTATAAAGGTGTAGGTTTATCTCTTGGCTCTCTTTTCTGTTCCATTGATCTATGTGTCTCTTTTTATGCCAATACCTTGCTGTTTTGATTACTATGGCCTTATAGTATAGTTTGATATTAGGTAGCATGACTCCTCCACTTTCGTTCTTTCTTAGGACCACTGTTGCTATGTGGGCCCTTTCGTCATTCTATATAAATTTTTGAAATATTTGTTTTAGTCCTGTGAGATATGTCATTTGAATCTTGATAAGAATTGTGTTAAATAAAAAAAAAAAGAATTGTGTTAAATCTATAGATTGCTTTGGGTAGCACGGGCATTTTAATGATGTTAATTCTTCCTATTATGAACACAGTATGTGCTTCCACTTATTTGTATCTTCTTCAGTTTCCTTCTTCAGTGTCTTATAATTTTCTAAGTACAGGTCTTTTACATCCTTGGTTAGGTTTATGCCTAGATACTTTATCCTTTTTGAAGCAATCATGAATGTGATTGTTTTCTTAAATTCCCTTTCTTTTGGTTCATTATTGGCATATAAAAATGCAACTGATTTTTGGATATTGGATACTAAGTTTGTACCTTGCTACTTTGCTAAATTCATTTATCAGTTCTAGTAGTTTCTTGGTGGAATTTTTAGGGTTCTCTATGTACAGTATCATGTCATTGCAAATAAAGACAGTTTTATTTCTTTCTTTCCAATTTGGGTGCCTTTTAGTTCTTCTTCTTGTCTGATTGCTGTGGCTAGAACTTTCAGTACTTTGTTGAATAAGAGAGGTGAAAGCAGACGTCCTATCTTATTCCCTATCTTAAGAGGACCACTTGTAGTTTTTGCCCATTGAATATGACGTTGACAGTGGGTTTGTCATATGCAGCCTTTATTATTTTTAGGTATGTTTTCTCTCTATTCCTACTTTGTTGAGAATTTTATTATACATGGGTGCTAGATTTTATCAAATGTTTTTTTCTTCATTTATTGATATGATAGATTGTATTCTTCATTTTGTTTATGTGGTAAATTACATTTATTGATTTGTGACTGTTGTACCAACCTTGCATTCCTAGAATAAATCCCACTTGATAGTGGTGCATGATCTTTTTGATGCATTGCTGTATTCGGTTTACTAATATTTTGTTGAGGATTTTAGCATCTATGTTCATTAAGGATATTGGCCTATAATTTTCTTTCTTTGTAGTGTCTTTATCTGGTTTTGGAATTAGGATAATGCTGGCCTCATAATATGTGTTTGGGAGCTTTCCCTGCTTTTGAATTTTATGGAATAGTTTGAGAAGGAGAGATGTTAAGTCTTATTGGAATGTTTGGTAAAATTCACCTGTAAACCCATACAGTCCAGGGCTTTTGTTTGTTGGGATATTTTTGATTACTGCTTCAAGTTTCTAAGTGTAATCTCTCTATTCAGATTCTCTGATTCTCCCTGATTTAGTTTAGGAGGATTGTATGTTTCTAGGAATTTATCTGTTTCTTCCAGGTCTTCTGATTTATTGGCATATAGTTGTTCATAATATTTTCTTAGAATCCTTTGTATTTCTTTCATTTTTAATTTTATTTATTGGAGTCCTCTCTTTTTTTTTCTTGATGAGTCTGGTTAAATGTTTGTCAATCATGTTTATCTTTTCAAAGAACTGGCTCTTGGATTCATTAATCTTTTGTATCATTTCTTTAGACTCTATTTCATTTATTTCTGCTGTGATCTTTATTATTTCCTCCTTCTACTCACTTTGGACTTTGTTGTTCTTTTTCAAGTTCCTTTAAGTGTAAAGTTAGATTGCTTATTTGAGCTTTTTCTTGTTCCTTCAGATATGCCTGTAATACTAAAAATTTCTCTGTTAGGATTACTTTCCCTGTTTCCCACAGAGGTTGTATTGTTGTGTTCTCATTTTCATTTGTTTCAAAGTATCTTTTGACACCTTCCTTGATCTCGTTGTTGACCCATTCATTGTTTAATAACATGTTTAGCTACCATGTATTTGCAGGTTTTTCAGTGTTTTTCTTGTGATTTATTTCTAGTTTCATACCCTTGTGGTCAGAAAAGATGCTTGATATGATCTCAATCTCCTTAAATTTATTGAGGTCCTAACATGTGGTCTATCCTAGAAAATGGTCCACGTGCACTTGAAAAGTATGTCTATTCTGCTGCTTTGGGATGAAATGCTCTAAAGTTATCAATTAAATCCATCTGATCTAGTGTGTCATTTAAGGCTGCTGTCTCCTTGTCGATTTTCTACCTGGAAGATCTACCCTTTGAAGTCAACGGGGTGTTAAAATCCCTACTATGACTGTAGTTCTGCCAATCTTTCCCTTTATGTCCATCAAGATTTGTTTCACATATTTAGGTGCTCCTATGTTGGGTGCATAAATGTTTACTAGGGTTATATCCTTTTGTTGGATTGTTCCCTTTATAATTATATAGTATCCTTATTCATCTCTTACTATAGCCTTGGTTTTAAAATCTATTTTTGTCAGATAGAAGTACTGCTACCCCAGCTTTTTATTCCTTTCCATTCTCATGAACTATTTTTTTCTATGCCTTTACTTTTAGTCTGTGTGTATCTTTTGATCTGAGGTGGGTCTCTTGGAAGCAGCATATATACAGGTCTTGTTTTCTTACCCACTCACCTACCCTATGTCTTTTGGTTGGAGCATTTAAGTCATTTGCAGTTAAGGTGATTATTGACAGATACATATTTACTGCCATTTTATTTGTTAATTATTTTCCTCTGTTTTTTTCCCCCTTTTCTTAATCTTTTTTCTCTTTTATATATTTCTTTTTACTTAGAAATGTGACACAAACATTTTATATGTCAATATATATACAATATATTGTGTTTTTGGATGACCGCATAATATTGCATTGATGTTTTTATTTAATCAGTCCCCCCATTAATGGACAATTATTATTTTTATTTTTCATTGTATAAAGAAAGTCATGATGAATAACCTTGCATGCCATCTTTCTGTACTTTAGTAGTGATCTCCTTAGGATATATTCCTGGAAAGAGCACTGCTAGGTCAAAGAGTTCACATCTTTTAAATTTTGATATATGTTGCTGGTAAAATTATGTTTTTAAATTATTTTTTAAATTTTTTATTGTTATTATATTAAAGTTGTCCCAATTTTTCACCATTTACCCTCCTCCGCCCAGCCTACCGCCTGCTCCCACAGTCCATCCCCACACTGTTGTCCATCTCCATGGCTCATTCACATGTGTTCTTTGGCTAGTCCCTTCCCCTTCTTTCCACTATTATCCCCCTCTCTACTCCCCTCTGGTCACTGTCAACCTGTTCCATGTTTCCATGCCTCTGGTTGTATTTTGCTCATTTGTTTGTTTTGTTCATTAGGTTCTGCTTATAGGTGAGACCACATGGTATTTGTCTTTCACCGCCTGGCCTACTTCACTTAGCATAACAGTCTCCAGTTCACATCCATGCTGATGTGAAAGGTAGCAGTTCCTTCTATCTTGCTGCTGTGTAGAATTCCATTGTATAAATGTACCACAGTTTTTTAATCTATTCATTTAATGATAAGCACTTAAGTTGTTTCCAGCACTTGGCTGTTGTAAATAGCATTGCTATGAAGATAGGGATGCTCAAATTACTTTGAATTGGTGTTTCAGGATTTTTAGCAATTATTCCCAAGAGTGGAATCACTGGGTCAAAAGGCAGTTCCATTTTTAATTTTTTGAGGAAATTCCATAATGGTTTCCACAATGGCTGCACCAGTCCCATTCCCACCAACAGTGTACTAGGGTTTCCTTTTCTCCACATCCTTGCCAGCACTTGTTTGTTGATTAATTAAAGCCATCTTGACAGGTGTGAGGTGATACCTCATTGTGGTTTTAATTTATATCTTTCTGATGGCTAGTGATGTTGAGTGTCTTTTCATGTGTCTCTGGGCCATCTGTATGTCCTCCTTGGAGAAGTATCTATTCAGATCCTTTGCCTACTTTTCATTTGGATTGTTTGTCTTCCTGGTGCTGAGTTGTACGAGTTTTTATGTATTTTGGAGATAAAATTCTTGTCTGATGTATCATTGGCAAATATGTTCTCCCCTACACTCTGTTCCCTTTTCATTTTAATGATGGTGTCTTCAACCATGCAGAAATTTTTTAATTTAGTATTGTCCCATTTATTTTTTTTCCCTTTATTTCCCTTGCCCTAGGACACATATCAACAAAAATATTGCTACATGTGATGTCTGAAATTCTACTGCCTATATTTTCTGCTAGGACTTTTATGCTATCACAACTTGTATTGAAGTCCTTTATCCAAATTGAGTTTATTCTGGTGTATGGTGAGAGTTGATGGTCCAGTTGCATTTATTTGCACATCCAGGCCAGTTCTCCCAATACCATTTATGAAGCGACTGTTTTTACTCCATCGTATGCTTGTGCCCCCTTTATTGAGTATTAATTGACCATATAGACATGGATTTACTTCTGAGCTCTCTGTTCTCTCCCATTGATGTATATGGCTGTTCTTTTGCCAGTACCAGACCACTGTGATTACAGTGGCTTGCCAGATAGAGTAGTCATGGTTGCAGGTCCTTGCTTTTCATTACTTGGAATATTTCATGCTAATCCCTTCTGGCTTGCAGTGTTTCTGTTGAGAACTCAACTGATAGCCTTATTGCAGCTCCCTTGTATATTACCAGCTCTTTCTCTCTTGCTGCCATTAAGATTCTCTCTTTGTCTTTAAATTTTGCCATTTTAATTATGCTGTGTCTTGGAGTGGGCCTCTTTGGGTTCTTCTAATTGGGACCTTCTATGGTTCCCAAACTTGCATGACTTTTTCCCTCACCAAGTTACAGAAGTTTTCTGTCATTATTTTTTCAGACAGGTTGTCTGTCTCTTGCTCCTTTTCTTCTTCTGATATTCCTATGATGTGAATGTTATTGTTTCATGTTGTCCAAAGCTCCTTTAAACTATCTGCATTCTTTTGGAGTCTTTTTTCATTTTGTTGCTCTGACTGGGTGTTTTTTTCAACCTTGCCTCCCAGCTCGCTGATTTAGTTCTCTGCTTTATCCAGCCTGCTTTTAATTTCTCCTAGTGTATTTTTCATTTCTGATATTGTATTCTTCATTTCCTCCTGGTTCTTATTCATAGTTTCTATGTCCTTTTTCATGCTGCTGTAGTTCCCAGTAAGTTCCTTGTAGCTCCCATAAAATTCTTTGCAGTTCTCTCTGAGTTCCTTGAGCATCATTATAACCATTATTTTGAACTGTATGTCTGCTAGATTGCTTAACTCCAATTCATTTAGCTCTTTTTCTGTGGATTCCTCCTTTCTTTTCGATGGGATTTTTTTCTTTGTCCTCCCATTTTAGGTGATTCTTTTTGTTTGTTTCTGTATCTCAGATTGCTCTGCTTTGGCTGCCTGTCTTCATGTCGTGGCCTTCTGTGGTAGGAGTTCTGTGGGACTCAGTGATGCATTCTCTTTGATCTCTTGACCTGGATGCTGTAGGGATGCCCTTTATTCTGTTTATGTGGGCTTTTTTTGTTGTACTTGGGTCTTGTTTATTGATGGCCCCTTCAGCTGGCTGACTGAGAGTCACAACCCCCACAACGTCTGCTATTGTATGGATGCTGACAGAACAAAGTAAAACTACCCAGAAAACCGAACCCATGCCAGCACAAATGCCCCCTTCCCACAGCAGCAATATCAACAGCAACAGATAAAAGATCAATAAAGCTGGAAAGAGACTGAGAATATTGTAAGGTGGGAAAAAAGAATATGAGATAACTAAAGGAGAGAAAAATGATTCTGGGAGGCAAGAGGGAGGTAAAATAAGAAGAGTAGGGAATAAAAACAAGGCAAAGAAAGGGAGAAAATAGGATTTAAAACATAAGTAAAGAAAAGGAATGGAAATGGCAAAATGGAGTAAGAAAAGGGAAGAGTATAATATGAGGTTTGAAATAAAATTAAAAATTAGTGAACTGATAGGATCAAAATTGAAAAAGAACCACAACAGTCAATAAAAATGATAGATGAGCAAGATTGATAAAGAAGGAATAAGAATAAAAATATTATAAGAAATAGAAAAGGAAATAAGAGATGTCTACAGTAAAGAGAAATGATTTTGAGAGGATAGAGGGAGGAGAAGTAACAAGAGTTATGAATGGAATTCAGGCTAAGAGAGGGGAAAAATAAAATTCCAAACTCAAATATGCAAGAGCAACAGGAAGGCAAAATGTAGTAAGATGGGGCAGAGTAACTTATGGGATTTGAAATAAAAAATAGTAAAAAAATGGGAATAAAGTTGAAAAACATCAATAACTACAATATCCACACCAAACAAGCAATGATTTTAAAGGTGGAAAGAAATATTATAAGAAAGGGAATAAGAATGTGAACTGACTAAAGGAAAGAAAACTAATTTTGAGAGGATAGAAGGGAGAGAAATAGGGTAAATAGGGTAAGGAATAGGAACAAGGCATAGAAAGGGGGAAAATAAAATTTAAAATGAAAATAAGAAAGAGCAAGAAGAAAGTAAAATGCAGCAAGACAAGGGAAGGGTAAAATGTGAGATTTGAAATGAAAATAAAATAAAAATATAAAAATATAAATTAAAAGAATAAAAAATAAAAAATAGTGAATTAGTTGGAATACAATTGAAGAAAACGAAGAAATGTTAAAAGGCTACACTAGAGAAAATAATAACACAAATTCTGAAGAGGAATGAGGTGGAATTTGTCTCAGCAGATTTTGGTGTTTGCCTTCTGTCTTCTTCTGGATCAGCCTCTGGCTTTTTATCAGCTCAGAGTCCAGGGCTGGGTCCTCCAACTTCTGGCAGCACCATATGTATCACTCTCAACTGCCTCTAGAGGGGGCTTCTGTTGCAATCTGGAGTGTGGGAACCCTGGGTTTCCCCTGGGAGGCACTGTTCAGACCTTTGGGAAAATTGTGGGTGTGTTCCCCCTGCCCCTGTGCCACCCATCTTTCTCTGTCTCAGATTATTTACAATAGTGTATAGTTTCTGATGAACTAGCTGTCCATTTCAAGGGAGGGGCCAATCTCTGTAAGAGGATCAGCTCTTTGCTGCTTGGTGCTGACGGCAGCTCTGGGTGCTAGCCAAGGCTGGGCAGGGCCCTGATTCCCTCTGGAAATGGCCCTGATTCCCCCTTGCTGCTCTGAATTCTGATCTCCCTGCCTTGCTGGCCTCAGTGGATTAAGGCTCTAAGAACCGGTATATTTTGTCTCCCTGAGAGAGGTACAAAATGGGCCCTTCTGGCATTTCTCTTCCTGTCCTTCTCCTACAGATTTGCACCCTGCAGGGGGCACTTGAACCTGTCCTGCCTGCTTTGCAGAGCTTCCCCATTAGATTTCGTGCTAGCAATTCTGCAGGGGGTGGGGACTGGGTATGTCCTTCCCTTTCCAGAAGTATGAACTCTCCCAGGGAAGGGGGCTGTGATTGATTATAAATAATCTCAAGTGCTCAACTCGTGCCTGTCCAGTTTCCATCCCACTGCCCTCACAGCAGACAGAGTCCGGAACTCTCTACTTTGTGCAGCCTCCAGCCTGCTAGTTGCACAGGGCTAGGGCACAGAAATCCCCTTTGCTGTGCAGCTCTCTGATTTCTCTACCCAGCTGTATTCAGTGGGAACAAACCATGCTTTCAATCTTTTCCATTTGCTGGCAGGGTAGTTGCACATGGAGTCCCTGCCCAGCGTGCTTCATCTCCCCTTTTAAAGTCTCTCTGGGCACACCCACTACAGCACCAAGCTACTGTCTAGTTTTCCACACACACCACCTCTCCAAAAAGCCACAAGTCTTTCACAGTCATGGCTGGCTGCAGCCTGCCTCCGCCCCGCCCAAGTGCAGATGGAGTCACTATCTCTCTCTGGCACTCTCCCAGTTGGACTTTGGTACTTCAGCTATGGGTGTGCTATTCATTGTGTGTGTGTATGTGTGTGTAGCCTGGATCTCTCTGACTTCATATATCCTCCCAAGTCACTCCCAGCCTGAGTCTGAGGGTATTCTGCCCTGGAAGGAAAGCAAGTCACAAAGATGCGATTTCTGACTAGTCTTTCTAAGGCTGCAGGTGCCACACATGAAGTATTTCCCCTCCAACCTATAAAATCTCCTTACTACCCATTGTGAAGTATCTTCTGTACTCCTTGGCTTCCAAACTTCATATCAGCTAAGATGCCATTGATTGTTCAGGTTATTTGTTGGAAGATTAACTGAGAATCCAGGTTGGGGGCAAGAGCAAATGAGCTCAGCGTCCACCTACTTGGCAGCCATCTTCTCCTCTTTGTTCTTCTTCCTAAAGCAAGCCCTTTAACATGTGTTGCAGGGCTGGTTTGGTGTTAATAAACCCCTGTAGCTTTTTCTTGTCTGAGAAGCTCTTTATTTCTCCTTTAATTTTAAATGCTAGCCTTGCTGGGTAAAGTAGCCTTGGCTGTAGGTCCTTGTTTTTCAGCACCTTGAATATTTCATGCCAGTCCCTTCTAGCCTGAAATGTTCCTCTTAAGAAATTAGATGACAGTCTAACTAAAGCTCCCTTGTAGGTAACTCACTGCTTTTCTATTGTGGCTTTTAGGATTCTCTCTTTGTCTTTAAGCTTTGCCATTTTAATTATTACGTGTCTTGGCGTAGGCCTCTTTGGGTCCATCTTGTTTGGGACTCTCTGTGCTTTCTGGACTTGTGTGTCTTTTCCTTTGACCAGATTAGGGAAGTTTTCAGTCATTATTTCTTCAAATAGGTTCTCGATACCTTGCTCACTCTCTTCTCCTTCTAGCATTCCCATGATGCCAATGTTGTTATGTTTCATGTTGTCCAAAATGTTTCTTATGCCGTCCTGATTTTTTTTAATTATTTTTTTCTTTCTGCTGCTCTGCTTGGGTATTTTTTCTACCTTGTCTTTCAAATCAGTGATTCACTCCTCTGCTTCATCTAACCTACTATTTATTCCTTCCCATGTATTCTTTTTTCAGATATTGCATTCTTTATTTCTCACTGGTCCTTTTTAAGGTTTCTATGTCTTTTTTCATGCTGTTGAATATCCTTGCGATCATAACTCTAAACTCTATATCTGATAAATTGCTTGCCTCCCTTTCATTTAGTTCTTCTTTTGGAGGATTTTCTTGTTCTTTTGTTTGGGGTCTGTTTCTTTGTCTTTCCATTTTGGCTGCTGCTTTGAAATTGTTTCTATGTATCAGGTAAATCCACAAAGGCTCTGGCGCATACTTATGTCAGATGTTATCTGTGACTGGCCCTGCACAACCAGTTTGGAGCTATCAGCAATCCACAGCTGCGGCTATCTCTGCTGGGCCTTAGTGTGTGCAGAAAGAACCAGGCTGCATACCAAGGCTGGCTTTTACCAGCACTGAGCTGGGGGAAAATGTCAGCTAAATTCTCAGAGCTCCCATTGAGCTGTTATACTTTATCGCTGATATAGCCTCCAGCTTACTCAGCAGCCTGGTTTAAGACCCAAAGGGTGTGGCAAGAGGGATTCTTGCAGTGGTGCTATTGCTTTTCCTCAGCCTAATGCCACTTGGAGGGCTGTGCTCTGCTCCAGAAAGATGGTCTCTGAAGTATGGAGAATGATTCAGCACAGGGATCCTGGTAATTGATACTTCAGCTCTCTCCCCACAACCACCAGCCCCAGACTCTCCTCACGTGTCTCCTGTCCACTCTGCCCTCCTTCTGCCAGAGCCCAGGATAAGTAGCTGCAAATGAAATTTTGTGCATTTACTGTTTTTTTGGAATTTATTTTTTTAAATTCTATCAATTGTGCTATCGAAAGTGTCCTAATTTTCCTCTGTTTGCCCCCCTCCATCCAACACCACCAACTCCCACAAGCAATCCCTACACCATTGTTCATGTGCATTGGTCATAAGTATAAGTTCTTCAGCGACTCCATGTCCTATACTGTACTTTATGTCCCCATGGCTATTCTGTAACTACCTATTTGTAATTCTTAATTCCCCTCACCTCTTCTTCTATTTCCGCACACTCCCCTCCCATTTGGCAGACATCAAAGTGCTCCCCATATCCATGCTTCTGTTTCTGTTCATCTTGTTAACTTAATTTGTTTTTTAGAGTTCTTGTTGATAGATATGTATTTATTGCCATTTTATTGTTCATAATTTTGATCTTCTTTTTCTTAAATAAATCTCTTTAATATTTTATATAATTATGGTTTGGTGATGATGAACTTCTTTAGTTTTTTCTTGTCTGGGAAGCTCTTTATCTGCATTTGGGCTCTAAATGGTAGCTTTTCTGGGTAAAGCAATCTTGGCCGTAGGTCCCTGTTTTTTATAACTTTGAATATTTCTTGTCAATCCCATCTAGCCTGCAAAATTTCTTTTGAGAAATCAGCTGACAGTCTTATGAGAACGCCACTGTAGGTAACTACCTGCTTTTCTCTTGTTGCTTTTAAGATTCTCTCTTTATCTTTAACATTTGGCATTTTAATTATGAGATGTCTTAGAGTGGACCTCTTTGCATCCATCTTGTTTGGCATTCTCTGTGTTTCCTGGATTTGCATGTATATTTCTTTCACCAAATTAGGTAAGATTCCTTTTATTATTTTTTCAAATAAGTGTCCAATTTCTTACTGTTTCTCTTCTCCTTCTGGCACCCCTATGATGCAAATGCTGGAATGCTTGGTGTTGTCCCACAGGGTGTTCACACTATCCTCATTTTATTGGATTCTTTTTTCTTCTTATTTTTTCTGATTGATTGTTTTTTGCTTCCTCATGTTCCAAATCATTGATTTGATTCTTTGCTTCATCCACTCTACTGTTGTTTCCCTGTAAATAGTTCTTTATTTCAATTAGTGATTCCTTCATTTCTGCTTGGATCTTTCTTATCCTTTTGGTGTCCTCACTAAGTTCTCTGAGCATCCTTTTACCAGTGTTTTGAACTCTGCATCTGATAGATTGCTTATGTCTGTTTTGTTTAGTTCTTTTCCTATAGTTTTGATCTGTTTTTTAATTTGGGTCATGTTTCTTTGTCTCTTTATTTTGGCAGCCTCCTTGTGTTTGTTTCTATGTATTAGGTAGAGCTGTTATGACTCCCTCTCTTGGTAGCGTGGCCTAATGTAGTAGGGATCCTGTAGGGTCCAGTGGCACAGCGTCCCCTATCACCCAAGCTGGGTACTTGAGTCATGCCCTTTGTGTGGGCTGAGTATACCTTCCTCTTGTAGTTGAGACTTGATTGCTATTGACAGATCAACGGGAGGAATTTACTCAGGCCAGTCAGCTGCAAAGGCTGGCTATGACAGCTGACCACCAATCTCTGCTCTCTGTGGAGGATCAGCTGTGCAGGGACAGGTGATAGTGCTCTGAGGTGGTCTGTAGCTGTCCACTGGGTGTGCAAACTCTGAGTTTCCCAGGTGGTGCAGGCCAGGTCAGATGCCACCTGTGTTTTGCCTGGGGCCGCTCCACCTGAGCTATAAAGCAATCTGAGGTGGTTGCTACTTGTGCTAGGTTTTGAGATTCCCAGGTGGAGCCAAACTGTGAATCTAGGTTGGCTGCTGCCTGTTCCTGGACTGGGGCCACTTAGCAAGTGTACCAGGACTGGAGGCTCATTTAGGTCAGCTATTTCTTGTTGATAGGATTTAGGAAGTTTGAAGCATAAGCCAAGGTCAGCTATATCTATGGAAATGTCTCTGTTAACAGCATGGGTGGGCCAATAAGTTGGGTGGGACAAAGTCTCAGGGGAACTCCAGGGTGAGGCAAACAGTGTTAGCCAGGTTGATGGAATCTCAGATATGGCACCTGCCTGCTGGCTCTGTGGCTCTGTTGGGGAGGGTTCAGAAAAGGTACAATGGCCTTTCTGTCTGGGAGAAAGCTGTACCCCAGCTTACCTCAGCGCCAGACCCTTCAGTTCCTCCCTGTATGCCACTGGTGCCTTTTAAGCTGCTACTCCAGTGCTGGAGCTTAGAGGGAGTGGGTGTGAATAGATGTGTCCATGTGTGGGTTCTTTAATAGGAACTAGTTGGTACTCCAGAAGTTTCTTCCATCAGCTAAGTCCCCTCTGGTTTTTGCTGCCAGGAGCTATGGGGACTTATCTTCCTGTCACTGGAACCCTGGGCTGGGACACATTGTGTGGGGCTGGGACTCCTCGCTCCTGAGATATCCCTTGTGAATTTTTATCTACCACTCATGGGACCATCTCTTTCCACATCTCCACCCCTCCTACCAGTCTGAATAGATGTGATTTCTTTAACTTTGTTGTTCCATTCAACTCAAATTCTTCCATTCAATTCAAATTCTGATGGTTCTGAGTGATGGTTGTTCCATAATTTAGTTTTAATTTTGATGTGGCTGTGCAAAGAGGTAAGCTGTGTTGACCTGTGCCGCCATCTTGACTGGAAACCACATTGGCCCTTTAAGAGACTCTCTGTATCTCTGGCCATCTTTTCCTGGCTGACAGATAATCTGCTGCTCTTCACAGCTGGATGCTATTTGGTTTCCTTTCCTGATTCTGGTATCCTATGCTGTGGAGCCCAGCTTGGGGTTTAGACCATTCACTTCTCAGGGGGAACCTCCTGGCCACTGAAACACCCTTCCAGTTGTCACCAGAGCCCTCTCATGCCTCTGTACTCCCTACCAGTCTCGTTGCAGTGAAGTGGTTTTTTCTGTAGGTCCTTGGTTATAAGGCTTCTCTCCAGCTAGTGTTAGTTTTTCAGGATGATTTTTCTTTAATTAAGTTGTAATTCCAGTTTGGTCCTGGGAGGAAGTCAGTGTAGCTTCTACTTACTCCTCCACCATCCTGGCTCTCCTACATGCCCTTTATTATTCTCACTTAATCCTCACAACATACTTGTAGAAGATTACTGTTATTTTCCCAACTTCACACATTAGGAACCTGCAGCTTCAAGAGGTAAAGTCATTTTCCCAAGAAAACACAGCTGACTAGCAGCAGAAACAGGCTTAAAATTTAAGTCTGCTTGACTCTAAAGCCTAAATGCTTAGGGTTCCTGAAAGAATTTAGGGATGAACAAATGAATATTCAAGATCCCCAGCTTTCCAGTCATTTTGTTTCTCATATTGGCTTCTGGTTCTTTTCTGACTTTAAAGGGAAGTAGAACACTAAAAAGAGTTATAGAGTCTAAAGTCAGAAACCAAACCCCATTTTCTCAAGCTGCTGGGATGTAATGTACCTTTCTTCATGCAGCCTGGCAGTACAAGGACTGTAGCCTCTTCTGAGTCTCTCACCATGAAGTCCTAGGACCCACCTCACTGCCCTCCTCGTGGGCCTTCCCAGCTGAGCACACAGCCATGAAAGGCCAGCTCCGTGCTTGGAACATGCACAACACCAACCACAGCTGAATCTGGATAAACCGAGACAAGACCATGATTTTCCACCCAAAATCAGGAGGGAGACCAAGGAAACCAACAAAGATAAATGCAAACAAGTTCTGACAGAGCCAGTGTTCTTTCCATTTACAAAATAATGAGCCCATTTCTGACAAAGTGACTGGAGAATTCTAAATCTCTGATTTCTTCCATAAATCTGACTTCCTGGAGCAAAAACGGCCTAAAGTAAGCAGCTTCTTATGGTCAAGCCTCCAGCCTGAGAGGATAAGAGTTTAAATCCTAATCTTCTCCCCATACCCATCTCCTGACAATCCATAGTCTTTTTACCAAAGATGACAAAGTTTTCATGCTTTTCCAGAGGAATATCATCCCAGTTGTTTTTTGGAGGCCATTACTAGCATGAGAAGGAGGGGCGATGTGAAAAAATAATCAAAGACATCTTAGGGACAACCACTGCTGTTGTTCTTCTGCCTCCACCCCCAGCCCCAAAAATGGCCTGTGTGTGAAATGTGCCTGCTGGCCCTGACTCTGTACCTGGTTTCTCAGGGTTGGTTCTACTCAGCAAGAGTGTTCTCAGCCCCTCCCAGGTACCCATGTCAGTGCTGGTCACTTCAAGGGTCAGAGAAACAAGATACTGAAAAAGATTGTAAAGATTAAAAGATTAGTGTGGCCCTGGATGGGTAGCTAAGCTGGTTGGAGCATCATCCCATGTAACAAAAAGTTAAAGGTTTGATTTCCCAGTCAGGGCATCTACCTAGGTTGTGAATTTGATCCCTGATCAGGCCACATATGGGAGTCAAGTGATCTCTCTCTCTCTCCTCCCACCTCCCCCACACATCCTTTCTTTCTAAAATCAATAAATATATCCTCAGGTGAGGATTTTAAAAATGAGAGAGAAATCAGTGCTCACAACATCTTTTCCCTAGCTATTCAGAGAATCCTGAATTCCTATAGTTTTTCCTTCCTATTTCTTTTTTAAAAGGAAGGATTCTTACTTTTAAAAAAAACTGTATTTATTTATAGAAGAGGGAAAGAAGGGAGAAAAAGAGGGAAAGAAACATTTATATGAGAGAGAAACATCAACTGGTTGTCCCATGCTACCTGATTGGGACTGAAACTGCAACTTAGGCACGTGCCCTGGCTGGGAATCCCACCGGTAAGCTTTTGCTTTGCTGGACAATTCTCAAACAACTGAACCACACTGCTCAGGGCAGGATTTTTACTTTTAGAAAAGAAGCTAAGTGATCTATATACTAAAAGGAAGGAGGGCGAAAGGAAGACAAAGGAGAAAGGGGTGAGGTTGTGTTGTGAGATGGTCCATAGTGGCATCTAGAGACTGGAAGACTGGAGAGAAAAGGAGACAAGTATATTGCATCCATGTAGCTTATGAACTGGGTCCTGTTTAGTACTCTTGGAAAGACCCTGGTAAATAATGAATTCTTTAAAATAATATATTTTTAGTGGCATTTCTGCAGAACTGTGTTGCTTTTGATATGGTTCCATGCAAAAGCCAAGTCATATGCCTCTACTCTCAAAAAAATATGGAAGTGTTTTGAACTCTTTGATATCTTTAATACAGAAAGAGAATTATCAGTTTGAAGTCATGGTGTCCAGGGTTACTCTCTTGAATCTTTGATTCCTGGCTTCTCCCCTTTCCTCCTCCCTACATAGAGTAAAATTGAAGGAGAATGTGGCTCCTTGAGGACAGGGAAGATTTCTGATCCACAGTGGTGAGCCCAAAATTAGATGCACAAGTTTATTGAATTGAATTAAGAATTCAAGTGCCAAAAATTTCATGTCATGAAGTGCTCACAAGATTATTTCATGTGATAAAAGAAGGATAGCAGATGATTTATATCATATAATCTCAATTTTCAAAAAGGAAAATATGTGTACACACTCACTATATATAAAAAATGAAATAACTTAAAATATTAATAGTGGAGTTCTTAGTGGCTGTTTGGTATTTTTGTTCATCAGTGTATCATCCAAATTTTCAATAATAAACATGTAGTTTCCCCCCAGGAAACACTTTTTTAAAAGGCAACCAAATTAAGGTGTGATGCATTCTGATGACAAGATACATCTTTCAGGAGAGAGAATAATCTAAACACAGACCTAAAATACTGAGAAGGTCTCAGCCATGGAGAAAAAGTTGAAGAAACGACTCCCCATGTTCACTGTGGAGATCTTCCTGGCAAAGATAGACCATTCCCTGCTGGTAGATCAGTTAGTTCACCAGAGAGAACAGATGTACTCCTCCTTCAGTTAGAAAAACACATTTGCTGTTAATCACATAGACCTATACTTCTCCAAACCTGAAGAAATGTTCCTCTTCAGAACAACACAACATTTGGGGGTAGCTTTCTTAACATTTATCACTCTCCACTTTGCATTGTATCAACTCAGAAAAGACAAGAGAACTGAAATTGAAATCAAAAAATAAAAATTCAGGACCTGCTCTATTACTTAGTAGCTCAGGAACATTGAGCAAGTCATTTATCCTTTTCAAATTTTACTTCATTGGCCATTCAAAATAGGCTGTACAATAGGAATAATAAAAGGGAAAGGAAAGAAAATCAGAACCAAGAAAAGGCAGGAAGAATGAGTAAGCTCCTTACAAGGGTTGACAGTGCTTCTGTGTTAAAACATTAATTTGACTGTGTGTTTGCTGCCATGTTTTTGTTGCTATTCCATATCCAACCATCCTTTCAATTGGTCTGCTAATCTTCATTTTGGAGACTGCTTCTTTAATCTTAAGAGTGACTGTCCCTCCTGCTGTAGACATCAAAGGAACTAGCTCCCCAAACTGATGAGTGGCCACTCAGGAGATTCTCTGAGGATATAAATCTTTTTTTTTAATGGATTTTTAAAATTATTTTATTGTTGTTCAATTACAGTTGTCTGCATTTTCCCCCCACCACTCCCGCCCCACCCCAGCCATCCACACCTCCCTCCCTGATCCCACTCCCACTTGGTTTTGTCCATATGTGCTTTACAGTTGTTCCTGAAAACCCTTCCCCTTTTCCCCCCATAATTCTCCCCCCACCTCCCCTCTGGTTACTGTCAGATTGTTCTTAATTTCAATGTCTCTGGTTATAGTTTGTTTGCTTGTTTGTTTTGTTGATTGGGTTCCACTTAGAGGTGAGATCATATGGTATTTGTCCTTCACCATCTGGCTTATTTCACTTAGCGTAATGCTCTCCAGTTCCATCCATGCCGTTGCAAACGGTAGAAGCTCCTTCTTTCTTTCTGCTGTGTAATATTCCATTGTGTAAATGTACCATAGTTTCTTGATCCATTCATTTTCTGATGGGCACTTAGGTTGCTTCCAGCACTTGGCTATTGTAAATTGTGCGCTATGAACATTGTAGTGCATAGGTTCTTTTGGATTGGTGTTTCAGAGTTCTTAGGATATAATCCCAGCATTGGAATTGCTGGGTCAAAAGGCAATTTCATTTTTAGTTCTCTGAGGAAATTCCATACTGTTTTCCACAATGGCTTCACCAGTCTGCATTTCTACCAACAATGCACTAGGGTTCCCTTTTCTCCGCTTCCTCTCCAACACTTGTTGTTTGTTGATTTGTTTATGATGACCATTCTCACCAGTGTGAAGTGGTGTCTCCTTGTGGTTTTAATTTGCATCTCTCTGATGGCTAGTGATGCTGAGTATCTTTTCATATGTCTCTGGACCCTCTGTATGTCCTCCTTGGAGAAATGTCTGTTCAAGTATTTTACTCATTTTTTAATTGGATTTTTTGTCTTCCTGCAGTGGAGTTGTGTAAGTTCTTTGAGGTCAAACCCTTGTCCAAGGTATTTTTGGCAAATATGTTTTCCCATATAGTTGGTTCTCTTTTCATTTTAATGTTGTTTTCTTTAGCCATTCAGAAGCTTTTTAACTTCATGAGTTCCCATTTATTTATTCTTTCCTTTCTGTCCCTTGCTCTAGGGGACATATCGGTGAAAATATTGCTATGTGGAATGTCTGAGATTTTCCTGCCCATGTTTCCTTCTAGGACTTTTATGGTGTCACAACTTATATTTAAGTCTTTTATCCACTTTGAATTTATATTTGTGTATGGTGTAATATAGCGATTGAGTTTCATTTTTTTGCATGTACCTGTCCAGATCTCCCAACACCATTTGTTGAAGAGGCTACTTTTACTCCATGTTATGCTTCTGTCCCCCTTGTCTGATATTAATTGGCCATAGAGACTTGGGTTTATTTCTGGGCTCTCTATTCTGTTCCATTGGTCTATATGTCTGTTCTTATGCCAGTACCAGCCTGTTTTGATTACAGTGGCCTTGTAATACAGTTTGATATCAGGTATTGTGATCCCTCCTACTTTGTCTTTCTCAAAATTGCTGCAACTATTCAGGGTCGTTTATAGTTCCATATAAATTTTTGAAATGTTTGTTCTATATCTTTGAGATATGTCATTGGTACTTTAATAGGGATTGCATTGAATCTATAAATTGTTTTGGGTAATGTGGACTATTTGATGATGTTAATTCTTCCCATCCATGAACATGGTACAGGCTTCCATTTGTTTGTGTATTCCTTAGTTTCTTTCTTCAGTGTTGCGTACTTTTCTGAGTACAGGTCTTTTACATCCTTGGTTAGGTTTATTCCTAGGTACTTTTTATATTTCTTGTTGCTATATCAAATGGGATCTTTTTTTCCTGATTTCTGTTTCTGATATTTCATTGTTGCTGTACAAAAATGCCCTTCATTTCTGAATACTGACTTTGAATCCCACTTTTCTGCCAAATTCACTTATTAGGTTGAATAGTTTTTTGGTGGAGTCTATAGGATTTTCTATGTACACTATCATATCATCTGCAAACAATGACAATTTTGCTTCCCCCTTTCCAATTTCAATCCCCTTTATTTCTTTTTCTTGTCTGAGTGCTGTGGCTAGGACTTCCAATATTGTTGAATAGGAGGCATAAAAGCAGACATCTTTGTCTTGTTCCTGATCTTAGTGGGAAAATTCTAAGTTTTTGCCCACTGAATACAATGTTGGCTGTAGGTCTCTCATATATGGCCTTTATCATGTTGAGGAATATGCTCTCTATTCCCACTTTGCTGAGAGTTTTGATCATAAATAAGTGCTGTACTTTATCAAATGCTTTTTCTGCATCTATTGCTTTAATCATGTGATTTTTGTCTTTCGTTTTATTCGTGTGATGTATTACGCTTATTGATTTGCAAATATTGTACCATCCTTGCATCCCTGGGATGAATCCCACTTGACCATAGTATATGATCTTTTAAACGTATTGCTGGGTGTGGTTTGCTAATATTTTGTTGAGGATTTTAACATCTATATTCATCAGCAATATTGGCCGAAAGTATTCTTTCTTTGTTATGTCCTAATCTGTTTTTGAGATTAGGATGATGCTGGCTTCATAAAAAGAGTTTGGGAGTTTTACATCTTTTTGGATTTTTTGGAATAGCCTGTGAAGGATAGGGGTTATATCATCCTTAAATGTTTTGTAAAATTTTCCTGTGAAACTGTCCAATCCTGGGCTTTTGTGTGTTAGGAGATTTTTGATTACTGCTTCAGTTTTGTCAGCTGTTATTGATCTGTTCAGGCTTTCTGCTTCTTCGTCATTGAATTTTGGGAGATTATATTTTTCTAGAAATTTGTCCATTTTACCTGGTTTTTTAAATTTCTTGGCATATAGTTCTTCATAGTAATTTCTTACAATCCTTTGTATTTCTGTGGTATCAGTTATAATCTCTCCTCTTTCATTTCTGATTGTGTTTATTTGGATCCTTTCTCTTTTTTTCTCAATGAGTCTGCTTAAAGTCTTGTCGATTTTGTTTATCTTTTCAAAGAACCAGCTCCTGGATTTATTGACCCTTAGAATTGTGCTTTTAGTCTCTATGTCATTTAATTCTACTCTGGTCTTGGTTATTTCCTTCCTCCTACTTACTCTGGGCTGCCTTTTTGTTGTTCCTTGAGTTCTTGTAGATGTAGGGTTAGGTTGTTTGTTTGAAATATTTCTATCTTTTTTAGGTAGGCCTGTATTGCTATGAATTTCCCTCTCAGGACTGCCTTCACTGTGTTCCATAAGTTTTGGATTGTTGTGAGTTCATTTTCATTTGTTTCCAGAAACTTTTTTATTTCTTCCTTGATCTCATTCTTGACCCATTCATTGTTTAATAGCATGCTATTAAATCTGTCTTCTGGATTTGAGTGTTTTTGAGTTTTTTCCTTGAGGTTGGTTTCTAGTTTCAGTCCCTTGTGGTCAAAGAAAATGCTTGATATGATTTCAATTTTCTTGAATTTGTTGAGGCTTGTTTTATGTCCTATCAGGGGGTCTATCTTTGAAAATATTCCATGTGCATTTGAAAAGAATGTGTATTTTGGTTCTTTAGGATAAGAGGTTCTATACATATCAGTTAAGTCCATTTGATCTGGGGCATTGTTCAATGCCACAATATCCTTGTTGATATTTTATTTGGAAGATCTATTCATTTTTGACAGTAGGGTGTTAAAATCCCTTACTATAATTGTGTTGCTGTCAATATCTTTCTTGACATCCTCCAAGATTTTCTTTATGTAATTGTGTGCTCCTATGTTGGGTGCATATATATTTACAATGTTTATGTATCCTTGATGGATTCTTCCCTTGAATATTATGAAGTGACCTTCTGGGTCTCTTCTTATGGCCCTTTTTTTTGAAATCTATTTTGTCTGTTATGAATATTGCTACCCAAGCTTTTTTTTTTTTTTTTTCCTATCCATTTGCTTGGAGTATTTGTTTCCAGCCCTTCCCTTTCAGTCTGTGTAGGTCTTTTGTTCTGAGGTGGGTCTCTTGTAGGCAGCATATGTCTGGGTCATGATATCTTATCCATTCAGCTATTCTATGTCTTTTGATTGGAGCATTTAATCCATTTACGTTTAAGGTTATTATCGATAGGTACTTATTCATTGCCATTTTTCATACCTGTGTTCCTCTCTCACACACTCTTTTTTTTCCTTTTCTTAAAGCAGACCCTTTAGCATCTCTTGTAGAGATGGTTTGGAAGAGGTGTATTCTTTGAGGCTTCTTTTGTCTGGGAACTTCCTTATTTGGCCTTACATTCTAATTGAGAGCCTTGCTGGATAGAGTAGTCTCAGTTGCAGGCTTTCGGTTTTCATTACTTGGAATATTTCTTGCCATTCTCTTCTGGCTTGGAGCGTTTCCATTGAGAAGTCAGCTGCTAGCCTTATTGGGGCTCCTTTGTATGTTACTTCATGTTTCTCCCTTGCTGCCTTTAAGATTCTCTCTTTGTCTTGGAATTTTGTTATTTTAATTATGATGTGTCTTGAAGTGGGCCTCTTTAGGTTCCTCTTGATTTGGACCCTCTGTGCTTCCTACATTTGTGTGACTCTTTCTCTCAAATTAGAGAAGTTTTCCATCATTACTTTTTCAACCAGGTTTTCTATCCTTTGCTCTTCTTCTTCTCCTTCTGGTATCCCTATTATGCAGATACTATTATGTTTCATGTTGTCCTGCATTTCCTTTAACACCTCTTTATTTTTTCTGAGTCTCTTTTCCTTTTCTTGCTCTTTTCTGGATGTGTTTTTCTACCTTGTCCTCCAGCTCACTGATTCAATCCTCTGCTTCATCTAGCCTGCCTTCGATTCCTTCTACTGTGTTCTTCAGTTCAGAAATTGTATTCTTCATTTCCTGTTGGCCCTTGCTGATAGTTTTTATTTCCTTCTTTATGTTGATATAGTTTGCCATGAGTTCATTGTAGTTTCTCTGTAGTTTTTGGTAATTCTCTGTGAGTTCATTGAGCTTCCTGATACCCATTGCTTTGAAGTCAGTATCTGATAGTTGACTTGACTCTATCTCATTTAGTATTCTTTCTGAGGCTTTCTCCTCTCCTTTCATTTGGGGTTTGTTTCTTTGTCTTCCCATTGTTTGTGAGACTCTTATTGTTAGCCTCTGCTTCTTAAATTGATCTGTTCTGACTCCCTGGGTTTATGGTGTGAACTTCTATGGTAGGAGACCTGTGAGATTCAGTGGTGCTGTCTCCTTGATCTCCTGAACTTGATGCTCTTGGGATGTCCTTTATGCCATTTATGTTGGCTCTACGGATGTAATTGTGTCTTGATTTGCTGTTGGGTCATTCTTTGGTGGGTCCTTCCTTCCAGCTGGTTGACTGAGGGTCATTCTGCCCACAACATCTTGTATGCTGCTGTGAAGATGCTGCCAGACAAAACCACAAAGGCCAGGAAACAATCCCACATCCACAAAAATAGCCCCTCTCCTTGATCTCCTGAACTTGCTGTTCTTGGGCTATCATTTATGTTGGCTCTCTGTATGTCTTTGGGTTTTGATTGTTGTGTCTTTCTTTGGTGGACCCTTCCCTCCAACTGGTTAACTAAGGATCACTCCACCCACCACATCTTATATTCTGTTGTGCAGGTGTGGACAGGTTGTGTTGAAGCTGGTTCTTCTGTCTGTCTCAGATTTTGAGGCTTCTCTCTCGCTATTGTTCAGTGGTTTGTTCTAGGTAATTTCTCCACCATTTGGCTGTAATTCCAAATTGGTCTTGGGTGGAGGTTAGTGTTGTCACGAATTCTGGCCAGCAGGATTCGTATGCCATGGCAGTGTGTAAATAATTTTACACGTAATACACTGGACTAGAAATTCCGGGACCACGCGTCCCCTCCATTATCATCTTGGAGAGGCCCCAAACCAGCTTTTCATTGCTGTTTCTTGCACACTTTACATCTGAATGGTCTTCATTAACTATGCATAGATTGTAGATTTACATTAGGTGGTAGATGCCCAAGATAGATAGATATGCAAATGGAAAGACAAAAGGCCTGGGCTGAACTCACTGGTCTGAGGAAGCTGGGCATGCATTAGCATAAGTTCTTTTGATTCAGGGAGAGAGAGGTCCCAGCAAGAGCAAGCTTTAAATCTAAGAAATATGCCATCCTGATTTACCCACAGGAAATTCCGCTGTCACAAACATGGGTCCTGCTTGCCGGCCTATGTTCCACTAGAGTCTTTGCTCCCTTAGATATGAAACATTAGAGCTACAATTCCCATGGTGGGATGCATGAATTTCCTTTATAGTGTGACTTCCACTCACTCCTTTACCTTCTTCCATTGTTAACTGTTGGTGGTTCCTTTGTTGGTGGGTTCTCTTTTCCAGCAGATATACTGGTGTTTGCATCTCCCACCTACTCTTTTATGTGATCAGTTGAAGGGGGAAGGCAAAATGGATTAAGATAGTGGGAGTATATCTATGGGACTTAAAGTACCAGCCCAGAGAGAAGAGATAGGAGATCCTTTGGATATGTATAGTGTTAACCGTGATATTTCACCCAACTAGTCACTTTTTATTCAGGGAAGGAAAAGATAAGATTCTCGTTAGGGTGGGGAAGTATTGTGAGTTGGATCCAGAAAACAGTGAGTTTGTGGGAGGTCAGATTATGAGATATAGTGAGAGTAAAGGATAGAAAATAGGTGTAGTGTGCAAGAGAATAGAGTTAACCACAACAGTAATAAAGTTCCAGAAGACAGTGAAATGAGTTAAGATCCAGGACGGGTGCTGTGTAGTATTTACAATTGTATGGAACAGCAATTATTTACAATAGTAATGGAGCAACAATCATGTGACAGAATCTACATGATCTGGATAACAAGAATAGGAAGTACACGACCTACAGTAGTATGCTACTGGAACACAAGTTAAGTGAAAGAAGGAAAATTAAAAATACACAGTGAAAGAGAGAACAAGGAAAACCAAACAATGCAATTAAACAAAGAAAAATAAACAGAAAGAGAAATTTAAAAAATACTAATAAAATAAAAGAAGTAAAAATAATGAAAAATAATAATACAAAAACAACTTGCAAGTTCTCTGGAATACCAAAGTAAAATTTATCTCAGTTTCTCAGTTGTTGGGATGACCCTTCTTTGGGGTCTGACTCCTGTCCTTTCACAGCTCCAGGTTTTACTGTCTCACTTGTAGGGGAAAAAAAGAAAGAAAAAGAAAGAAAGAAAGAAAGAAAGCCTCCTGCTGGCTTTAAACCAGCCAAGCGAGTTCTGCTGGTCTTCCTGGCTGCAGCACCCTGAAGGGGGTTGGGTTTCACTTTTCTCCCTTCTTGTGGTTTTGCACAGATGGGGGCCAGGTCTGAGCCTAACTCTTCACAGTTGCCCAGCCTCCAGCCCAGTTCCTCAGTTCACTGCTAGCCCCCAGTGCCCTTCTTCGCCAGGCCTACGCCTTCAATCCACCAGTTGTGCTGTCCTTGAAGTGCACCAGTTAGGCGCAACTCACACCCCACCTTCTTGCTCTTTGTTGTCCTAGGTGCTAGGGACTCTCAGAGTCTCTTCAGGGTAGTTTGGCTCCCCCACTGAGTTAAGTCTTTCTGAGGACTGCTTACTCCCTGAGCCCTGGTGCTCTCCTCTGCAGTTGGGGTGTGGGGGTGGTGTAGGGGGGTTTGACTATGGCTTCCTCTTAGTGAGTCAGTCAGGCCCTACAGGGCAAGAACGCTGCTGTGGCTGCAGCGGTGGCTGTAGGCACGTGCCTCTGGGGTGGCAGGCGTGTGCACGCAGCCTCCTCTGCAGTGGGGGATGTGCAGCCACGGGGGCAGCCGGTTCCAGCTTGCATGGCTGGGGCTGCTGGTGAGAGAGCGTGGCCTCCACAGCTGCGGAGGCAGGGGCAGAGGGGTGGGACACAGCCACGAATGCAAGGGGTCAGACACTCACAGCTTGGGCTATGGGCGCTTGAGGGCACCCTCCCCCACTATGGCTGGGGGGAGGATTGGGGTGCAGCCAGGGTCCTGGCAGCAGGGGCAGCCCAAGGAAGAGGCTGCAGAGGCTACAGAGGCTGCAGGGGTGTAGCCTGGGGAGGCGGGGACGGCCACAGTGGAAGAAGTCCCTAAACAGCCACCAAGAGCCTTCATTCTAAAAAAATTCCTCTTGTTCCAGCATGCTGCTTCAAACAAGTGCCTAGCCTCCCACAGAGTCAACTTTCCAATCAGACCGGAGACTATCCAGGTCAGGGTCCATCAGGGCCCAACTCTTCTCCCTTCACCTGGCTCCCCAATTTCTCTGGTAATTACCCAGATGGCATCCACAGTCTCAGCAGGTACACAGCACCCCTGTGTCCTTGCCACTTCGTCTTTATTCCCCCCAGCGACTTTAAGCATCCAGGTCCATCCTGGTGCTGCTCAAACCTCTCTGGCAGGGGAGGGAGCCATTGACCTGGCTCTCTCCCAAGAATCCTGCAGCAAACCCCGCGGGTGCCGGTCCTGGGGCTGCAGCCGCCGTGGTCCCCACACTGGTCCCAGGGACCTTATTGTCCCAAAGCAATCTCCTTACCATCCGATCATTCAATGTCCTCTACAATTTTGGCCTCTAGTCTTCATATACGCTGGGATACCATCAGATATTCACTCTGTTCTTTAGAAGATCGGCTATGCGTTCCACCTGTGTGCAGGGGAAAGTGGACTCCACTCCCACCTATCTTGCTGCCATCTTCCTCTCCTCTGCAGGACTTAAATCTTGAGTGAGTGACCCATCATCATGGAGGCAGTTGAACACCTTGCTCACCTTGCTCCAGGAGCATGAGAACCAGTTTCTGTGACCTCACTTTCCAGAGCACCTCTGGTTCCTGTTTTCCAAATTTGGTCTTTGAGCATTCTATCTAGTTTTGGCACTCCCTCTGATTGTACAACATTCCCTGAATGGCAAAGTGAAATCTGAAAAGAGTAAATGACTTGTCCGATGCCCTTAAATGAGCCAGTGGTATAGCCAGGTATGGAATATATATATCTTTTTATTTAAATTATTCTTTCAACAAATTATTCTTTTTGTCTAAGACATCTAGAATTGATTTCTATGGTTTATAACTTAGAGCCCTAGCTTAGTCATAGAGTAGAAACAGAAACATTATAAGTTACAAAATTCTCACATCTAAAAAGAAGGTATAGACCATTTCTCACAGAAAACAAGGTTTTCTTGGGACTAAATTCAAAACATTGTATCTTAAAGGGGAACATACATGGGGGTAGCATTAAGTAACAAAAGATTATACTCATATAGCTATGATGACCAGATAATCTTTGAGAACCAAGAACTTAGTGTTTTATATCTGTTTACCTACAGTGCCTTATTCATAATAACACCCAATATATTTTTGTTGAATGAGAGAATAAATGAATGAAGTCATTTTCTAGAAAATTTTCTCAGCTGGCATTCTCCATTAGTATTTATCACCTTTTTCTAGGAGAGACAAGGGACTTTCATAAAATTCCTAAGCACCTCTTCTTCTTTAACTCCTGCACCTACAAGTATTAGCAGGCCCTACGCAATTACCTGCAAAATGGGTACTTTCCATATCTCCCAATTCTTCATTCTCCTTCTCTCTACCAGCAAGAATACAATCTGCCTGTCAAAAATAAGTTTTCGTGTTTCTGTCCTTTCCATTCACCTAGTCCAAAACCAAATGCATAAGTCAACCTGAGCTAGCCAGAGGTCATGGGGCTCATCCCTGATGACCACACAGAGGGCGTGTTGAGGTATGGACTCAGTGGGGTCACCCTTTCCCTCTGCCCAGGAGTCCTTTCCCTATATCTGTGGCTTGTTTAATAACAAGATAGAATGTGATTTCAATGCCACCCAAACAACTTCTCGTGATTAGAATGACTAAGGTACAGACCTAAGGTATAGAAGATGAAAACTACTGCTCAGTGGGGCCTATCGATTCCATCTGCCTTCTTGCAACCCCACTGCTTAAGGATGTTCTTCTCCTTCTACATTGAGTCACGTTGCATATCAGATGCCTATTTTCTTAAACTTCTCATTAAAACTGTAGAGATTGTGCATCTTACAAATTGGACCAATAATCCAATACTATTTTCCAGAAGAGTATTTTTTTAGGAGAGTTTGATAATGACCATGAGTAGTAGCTTCTGTTCACCCTAGGTAACCCGCTCCCTGGAGTCCCTGGCAGGCATTAGCTTCTTCACATTGATGACATTTCCTCAAACACCAGGAAACACCAGGGTGTGGAAGGAAATAGCAGTGTGGAAGGCAGAAGTGTTGCCACTCTCTGACCTCCTGCCCTCAGTGTTCCTGGCAATCTATATACAAGCAGGAGAACAATTTGCTCAAGCACAGATCCTGAGTAAGAAACATGTTGTCCTAACGGGGCCACGACCTGCCACACCACAGGCCTGTTTGCGTTGAGAAATGCCGACATGGAGCTTCTATGTTGGCCTGAGGCCAATCTCCAGAATAGAGTCAAACTGTTCCTATCATCCCTGAGTCAGGTCACTGCTGAGTGGCTGCAAAAGCAATGGAACAATTCAGCTTGGTAGGATTTGCATTTTACCATCTCCCTCTTATCAAGTAATGTAAAAATATTACAGGACTTCTGAATTAAAATCCCAGGGCCATCTCAGCTCATTAGCATTTCCATGGATGGCTGGGCAGATTTCTTCCCCCTTCCCACAGGAAGAGACTTGCTGCCATTGATTGAACCTTACTTACACCAAATCAAGGCAGTTCTCCAAGGAAACAGGGCAGCTAATGCAATAAAGGATATGGCAAACCAGAGCTAAGGCTACCAGTGACATTCAGTGGGGCCTCCAAGGTTTATCATTTTGCTTTTCCCTTTAAGCACTTATTTAAACTGAATTTTATGCATTTGTCTTCAATCCAAGGACTAGCATTTTGTGAAAGAGTCTGAGCCCAGCCTATCTGAAGCATATAATAATGAAAACTTGAGCTACTCTTTGCCTAGCATCTCTCAATCTCCTAGAAAACATATACTTGCTTTGTGGCCTGAGGATGCAAACTTGCCTACTCAATCCCCAAAGCTATTACTTTCACATATTTCCAGGCATCCCTCTCAGTCATATTTTTCAGGAAGCAGAGCTTTAAACAAGTAGGAGGAAAACTTGCCTGAACATATGGTAATTTTATAGACGTTGAGTTACACAAGCTTTCAGGTGTCTGGGCATTTGGGCAAACATGGACCAGTGCCCACCAATCATGTAGCTGTGGTTTTCCGTTTGAGCCAGAAGGTGACAGATGTCTCTGGGCAGCATTTATGTGGTCACTCCAATTTCTTCTCACAAAGGAATCACAATGAAAAGGCAAAATGGCATTTTAAGTGCAGTGTTTGACAGGGCTGGGGAAGATGGAGTGGGAGTGAAGGATGGCTGGGAGGAGGGAACAGAATTACATACCTGAACACATTGTCAGGAAGCACTCGTCTCTCCGACCGTTTTACCACTCATCCACACATGGCCATGATAACCACTCAGTGAGCTGGAACAAAAGACAAACCAAAAACTGGTGTCCAAAGATAATTTTGGCCTCAATCTACCTCTTTAAGAGCTTTACCAAGATGCTGCCATCTTCAAAGAACACCAGAATTATTGTCACAATCCTAAAATTAATTTTTAATAGGCACTAGAAGCTATCCCAGGGATAAGAAGTATGTGGTTTGCTTGTCCTTTCTTACTGACTAAGTTTGGGTTTTCTAAAATGCTCTCCTACCTTGAAGGTGGATTTCAAATATGGCCCAGTGACAATTCTTTCTTATTGTGATCCTCCCTCTGAAATATAAGAATATATAATATCCTGTTCAAATGGCAAAATGGGGGGTGTGGCTGGGATTGCAAACAGGACTATGGCTTGGGAGTTATTGGGCAGAGAGGGGGCGCCCTCTCTTCCAATACCTCTTGGTGTTCCCTATCCATGACACACTCCAAGTTATACAAGACTGACACTTTAACACAGATTCCAAAATTATTTTGAGAAATATCCTGTAGAATCAATGTATCTTGGGTTGAGTACTTCCAAAAAATAAGTATTAAAGTAACCTAGGTGTCACTTACACTTTTATTAACTCACATAATTCTCACACTCTCACTGGACATGGGTATCATCCTGCCCAACTGAAAGATCATGAAGCTGAAATGGAAAAGAAGAGGTGGACTCTTTAGCTAAGGTCACCCAATCAATAGATGACAGAGCTGAGCTTGAATCCAGGCCTTCAACCCCTTCCTACCACATCATTATCATCTCTCAAATTTATAACAGAACACTCAAATCTAGGGACTGTTGAAATACAATAATTATCACACTCCCTTACAGGCTCCTCATGTAAATCCAGAGATGTAAAGTCAAAAGCCACTAGGGGCCAAGCCATGAGGAGCCCAAGAACCACAGAGCGTGTGCCCCATTGAAAGAAGCAGCGAATTCACAACTCCAGCTCAACGTTGCCCTGAGAACAAGGATTCTGTGCCACCAGGGATTCCAGTTTTGAAGAGATGCTAGCAATCTGAGTTTGTTTGTGTAAGTGTGTGAGAGAGAAAGCACCTTATGTTTTTAAACATGAACAACAAATGCACACATTTTAAACTACTGTCCAGGCATAACAAATATGTTTTTAGGATAAATCTGGCTCCTGAGCCACCAGTTTGAGAGACTATGAAGTATAAAGCAGGTCAACTGCTATCCTTGCTTGAGCTAATTTTCCTAACAGAGAACCTCCAAGTCATGGGGATTTCATCCCTGCTGAAACCCGTGGGTGATCGCAACTCGATGCATGAAAGAATCTCATACCGAGACACGCGGGGAAAGAGAGTCCGGAGCCATGGGACCAATTCCTCCATCTCAGGAAAAGGCCTCGTGGGTAGCTTAGCCAGAGTTTTTATTAGAGGCTTTAGGACATATTTACATTGGATTGATTATTCATAGGATTAAGCAGAACAGGGATAGGTTTACTCATTAACAGAGCATTAGGATGTAAATTCAGGTCTGGTGGCAGACAGGACCAGGGTAATATATTAAACACGGCTCAGCAAGCCAGAATCTCTTAAGATACATTTTTGCCAAATTCCTATTAGAGAATTCCTATCCCACAGACATGATCCACACTTGCCCACACGGGAATCACGCGGAGCTGCACTCAAAACACGTAAATTCTGGAACATGCATGTTTACATGTATGTGGAAAGATCTGCCACACCACCACATTCAAGTTCCTTCAGATTCACTTCATTGCCTGAGGTGGTCTGACTCCTGGAGCTTCTTCTCACAGCTTACTGGTCACCCTGCCTTCTTTGGAGGAGGCCTGGCATGCAAAGAGCTCTAGTCCTGTAGTCAGGAGACCTAGATTCACTGATTCCATGTGACCTGATCGAGCCTCAGTTTTCTCAGCTGGAAGACTTATGATTTGTACGTTAAATTGGTTTACAGTCAAGATGGTAGAGCAGGCAAATGCTGTGCTCACCTCCTCCCATGACAACATCAAAATTACAACTAAACCATTATTGAGATTGTCTGAAGTCTACCTGAACAGAAGTCCTATAACCAAGGATATCAGAAGAAGCCACAGTGAGACTGAAAGGAGGGGTGGAGAGGCAGAAAATGCCTGTCCCATACAAATGTGTGGTGGTTAAGAATCTGAAGGGATATCTCAGATGCAGAAGTCCCCCTGAGGAGGGAGAAGTCCTCACACCAGGCTCTCCAGCCCAGGGAAGAGAAGTCCCCATAATTTCTGGTGGCAAAAAACAGCTGAAATTGTGGCTGAGTGAGGCAGAGGGTGTCTGGAATCCCAGGTGTTCCTCTAAAGAAGCCCTTGCATGGATTTACCTGCTGACAGACTCACTCATTCTGAGCTCCAACACTGGAGCAGCAGCTCCGAAGGCACAGGGACATAGGGGAAATAACTGAATTGTTTGGCCTCAAGGAAAGGGGTGGAAAGGCAGCTCTCTCCCAGACAGAGGTGCTGAAAGGAGCCATTGTTTCATTGTTAAGCCCTCCCCCCACCCAGTCTGCCTGAACAGACAGGCACCATATCGGTCCCCATCAACCTAGCTAATGCCATTCACCCCACCCTGGTAATTCCCTGATACCCTGCCTCACCCAAGCTACCTCCAGTGGCTTTTTCATACAAATGGCATGTCTTGGCTCATGCTGTGAACTTTTCTAAAATATCTCTAAGGTTCACAAACCCCAAACAAGAATCATCTGGCCTCAGCTTGCCCCAGACTTCTTGCTAAGCATCCCCAATCCCAGCACTAGTGGCACTGGCCTCAATTTGCAGTTTAGCCTCACCTAGGCATCTCCAAGCCCATAACAAGTTGCAACCATTTGCAGATCACTTTGTAGCTCATACCAGGTGGCCCTAGGCAGGAGCTGACCTTGGACTACACCTCCCAAGAGGCCCCAGAACCATTATACCCATGGCCATCCTCAGACCACACCAGAGTACCACCCAACCACCTCTACAAATGAAACACTCAAAGGCAGACTCAGCAGGCAACAAAGTCTTGCTAAAATGAATCCTGTTATGTAGGGTCAGCCCCTGCACAATAGCTTTTCCACTGTAGTCACTTCTAATCCTCACAATCAATCAGCCTGAGGGTCAGTCCCTCCAAATATCAATAAAGGCTCAACTTCAGTAGGAGGGCACCCACAACCCACACAAGGGACACACCTGGAGCACCTGGCTCAGGTGACCAGGGAAACTGTGCCACTGGGCCCCACAGGACACCTACGACATAAGGCCACTCTACCAAGACTGGAAGATGTAGCAGGTGTATATAATATATAGGAAAAAAACTCCAAGAAGTAGCCAAAATGAATAGACAAAAAGCATGTCCCAAATAAAACAACAGAACAAAACTCCAGAAAAATAACTAAACAGAGACAAGCAATCTACCAGACGCAAAGTTCAAAACACTGGTTATAAGGATGCCCAAAACACTTAGGGGAAGAGTAGATGAACTCAGTGAGAACTTCAACAAAGATATAGGGAACATAAAAATGGAAATAGAAAAAACATGAAAAAGCACAGTCAGAAATAAAGAATATAATAACTGAAATGAAAAATTCATTAGATGGAATCAATAGTAGATTAGATGAAGCAGAGGGTCAATCAGCAATTTAAAAGAAAAAGATGCAGAAAACATACCTTCAGTAAAACAAAAAGAAAAGAATTTTAGAAAATGAGGATAGTTTAAGAGGCCTTTGGGACATTATCAAGCATACCAACATTTGGCTCATAGGCATACAAGAAGAAGAAGAGAGAGAGAAAAAAAAATATATTGAAAGCCTATTTGAAGAAATAATAATGGAAAACTTGCTTAACCTGCCTGGCAAAGGAAATAGACAATCCCAGGAAGCACAGAGAGTTCCAAACAAGATGAATCCAAATAGGCCCACACCAAGACACATCATAATTAAAATGCCAAAGATTAAAGACAAAGAGAGAATCTTAAAACAGCAAAATAAAAGCAGTTATTTACCTACAAGGGAGCTCCCATAAGACTGTCAGCTGATTTCTCAACAGAAATATTTCAGGCCAAAAGGGATTGGCATGAAATATTCAAAGTGATGGAAAGCAAAGACTTACAACCAAAATTACTTTATGCAGCAAAGCTATTATTTAAAATTAAAGGACAGATAAAGACCTTCCCAGGCTAGAAAAAACTAAAGGTTCTTATCACCACCAAACCAGAAGTACAAGAAAAGTTCAAGGGACTTACTTCTTTAAGAAAAATAAGGGGGGAAAGGATCAGAAATATGAATAATAAAATAGCAATAACTACTACATATCTATCAACAATGACTTTAAATGGATTAAGTGCTCCAGTCAAAGGACATAGAGTGGATGAATGGATAATAAAACAAGCCCCTTACATATGCTGTCTACAAAAGACTCACTTCAGATGGAAAGACACACACAGACTGAAAGTAAAGGGATAGAAGATATTTCATGAAAATGGAAACATAAAAAAAGCTGTGGTAGCAATACTTATACCAGATAAAATAGAACAAAGGCTATAATGAGACAAAGAAAGACCCAGTGATTCCACTTCTAGGTATTTATCCAAAGAAACCCAAAACACTAATTCAAAAAGATGTATACACATCCATGTGTTCATTGGAACATTATTTACAATAGCCAAGATATGGAAGCAAATTCAGTGTCCATCAATAGATGAGGGGATAAAAAAGAAGTGGTACATATATACCATGGAATAAAGAAGAATAAAATTTTGCCATCTGCAATAACATGGACCTAGAGAGTATTGTGCTAAGTGGAATAAGTCAGGCAGAGAAAGACAAATACCATATGATTTCACTTATATGTGGATTCTAAAAAACAAAGTAACTGAACAAAAAAAAACAGAAACAGACTCAGATACAGTAAGGATATTGATGGTTGCCAGATGGGAGCAGGGTTGGGGGGCTGGGTGAAAAAGCTGAAGGGATTAAGAAATACAAATTGGCAGTTACAAAATAGCCATGGGGACATGAAGTTCAGCATAGGGAATATAGTCAATAATATTGTAACAAGTATGTATAATGTCAGATGGGTACTAAATTTATTGGGGTGATCACTTCATAAGTTTTATAAATGTCTAACTACTATGTTGCGCATCTGAAACATAATATTGCATGTTGACTGTAATTGAAAATTAAAAATTATTTTTAAAAATAAACATTAAATGAGATAATGTGATTTGTAAACTTCAAAGTGTCATACGAGTGACCACAACTGAATTTTACCCATTTCAGGATTCAGGCGGGCCCCACAGGAAACTTTCCCCTACTCTCTTAAACTGCCTCATATTCAAAATCTGTGTCATCCAGTAGACATTATCTACAACCTGTCTTGTGTCACCTGATAGTGGTATTAACTCTCCTGTTTTCAATTCTTTATACAAAAGATTTTTATTTTACCAGTCTGGAAAGCGGAGATGATCTACTACATTACACAGTGTCCATGTTAGCACCTGGCCCATGTGGTCATCACCACAGTAGGGAGACAGTCTATAGATTTTTAGATTATCTGCATTTACCTTTTATTCCTTTCCAGTCTCCAAAAGAGAATTAGGTTTGTTGAAGGGTAGAGTGAGGTGTAGCTTATAGGGAAACTTAGGCATGCTTGATGTGCAAAAAAAACAAGAAAGGAAAGAAGTTCTCATCCTGTATAGGCTTCTGACTAATACTGTTAGGTGACTTCAGGGGACTTAGCAAAAGGTGATGAAGACATAGTGATGAAGTAGGAATTTGGGAGCCAAATTAACAACAGGAGAAATAACCTGTTTCTCTCCCCTGTCCTGTGCTCTTCTCCCACCATTTCCTCTCATAACTCAAGGGAACAAAAAATAAAACCACACCAAAGCCAAATCAAAAACAAACAAGATGAAACAGGGAATTCCAGCTAGAGATAAGCTCAGAAGGGAGAGAGGAAGAAAGAGAAGATGGCAGAAAGAGCTAGGTCCCTGCTCTTCTGGCGTTCCATGCTTACTACCCTGACCTTCCTTAGTGTCTGGGGGGTTGACAGTCCTGTTGCCCTCATTCCCAGGATCTCAGTCTTCCAGTGTGTAGAGGAGAGAGCCCTGGCATGTATACACAATACTCAATGTGATGTGGGAAAGAAGATCAGTCACACACACACACACACACACACACACGATTTCTATGACATCCTTGGATGCAGGCCAGTTAGAAGCATCTTCACACAAGTGCAGTGACTACAGCTTCAGATTACATGTCAGACAGAACTGGCTCTGCTTCCTGTTTTAACTTTATGATCTGGATAATTACCAGGTTTGTTAAGCTTTTCCATGTTGGCTGGAGTCTTGGGCTTTCCCAACTGAATTTTTATGTTACCAACACTATTAAAAATAAATCTGATGAAGCTAACCCTTTCAGTAGCTTCACCGTTCTCTCCAGCCTTGGGTTTCCGAATTGTGGAGTCAAACACTCTACTGCACCATATGCACCTCTTTCCCCACCTTGCCCTTCAGTGACAGCTCAGAGCTTTGTACACCTCTCCTCTTATTACCTCTCCTGACAAATCCATGACAGAAGATTTTGATCTAGAAATATACAACGGAAAATTTGATATTTTGCTTATCTGTGGTCTCATATGGATAGGGAGACATCGTAAGGCTCTCCTTTTACAGAATAATAAATAAATACACACACACAGACAAGGTCCTGGGAGAGTAAATGGCTTATTGAAGTTTGTGTTAGCTTGAATCCTGGGACTAAACTGATGTCTCTCAAATTCCAAGCCATTGCTCTTCCTCCTATACCTCATTGAACTCTTATGAAGTACTATCAGATCCACTTTTAAGCCATGTCCACTCAGAGAAGACAATCTCAACTGCAGTACTAGAAGGAAAATGAACAGAGGCATCCTAATACCCAGAGGCTGTTCTGCCCTTGCTTGTGACAACTGCTGGCTGTGACAATGTCTGCCCATCCATCCATCCTCCACTCCCTGCTGCTGTTGACTCTTTATAGTGGGTTTATAATGCCCCCCAACAAAAGAATGGGACTAAATGCCGTAGCTTCATAAAGAGCAATTGAACTTCAATAGCAGATACATTCCCCCCAAAGAAGAGCAGAACCTCATGAACTGGGTCAAGGATCCTCCTTCCTCGTTCTTTATACAAGGCCTCTCTTCTCCCTTCTTAGTGAGCTTTCTAGTCTTTCCACTTGCTACTTTTATTTTCTTCTAAATATATTTCCTCAATATTTTTATTTATTTGATATTTTTAAATTTTACCTTTTTATTTCATACTTCCTATTTTTAATCTTCAATTCCTTTCAGTATTTTGACTTTCTGGTTCATGAAGCATATGTATTTTGTCTTAGATTTTATCTTTTTTGCTTTTTATGTTTTAACCTTATTAGTTTATAACCTCTTTTATTTTAAATATCGCCTATTTTATTTTGTTTTAATTAACTTTTTACCTTTATGGACTTCTGAATTTAGTTTTTACTTCTCTTTACCTCTTTTTTTCTCTTACCTTACAGTCCTTTTTTAAAAAAATTATTTTATTGTTGTACAAGTACAGTTGTCTGCATTACCTCCCCCCACTCCCCCCCTGACCCCAGCCATCCCCACCTCCCTTCCCTGATTCCACCCCCCCTTGATTTTGTCCATGTGTCCTTTATAGTTGTTCCTGAAAACCCTTCCCCTTTTTCCCCCCATAATCCCCTCCTACCTCTCCTCTGGTTACTGTCAGATTGTTCTCAATTTCAATGTCTCTGGTTATACTTTGCTTGCTTGTTTGTCTTGTTGATTAGGTTCCAGTTAAAGGTGAGATCATATGGTATTTGTCTTTCACTGTCTGGCTTATTTCACTCAGCATAATGCTCTCCAGGTCCATCCATGCTGTTGCAAAGGGTAGGAGCTCCTTCTTTCTTTCTGCTGCGTAGTATTCCATCGTGTGAATGTACCAGAGTTTTTTGATCCACTCATTTACTGATGGGCATTTAGGTTGCTTCCAGCACTTGGTTATTGTAAATTGTGCTGCTATGAACATTGGGGTGCATATCCTTTTCTTATGGATTGGTGTTTCAGGGTTCTTAGAGGCTTCTTAAGTTTCTACTCTACCATTATTTAAAAGTTTTCATGGATTTTAATATTAGTCTATAAGAAGTGTAATAGGAAAGATCTCACTTCATAAATAAATTTTGAAGGCCTTTTTCCCTTTGGCTTCCTACCATCATCCGTGACTTTCCCTTAACATTATCCTCATTTTTTTAACTATATTTTATTGATTATGCTGTTACAGTTGCCCCATTTCCCCCCTTCTTTCCCCCCTCCCCCTTACCCCCCTTTCCCCTCCCTTTAGTTTTGTCCATAGGTCATACACATAAGTCCTTCTGCTCCTGT